>JAWCTZ010001016.1:0-26123 GCA_036850595.1 Rhyacichthys aspro | reverse complement strand
TTATTTAATTTACTTATTTAATTTATTTATTTAATTTATTTATTTATTTCATTTATTTACTTATTTATTTATTTGCTTTGTGTTTTTATGTAGTGTTGCAGGATTGTCCTTTTAATCCAAGACAAATTTCTCACATGAGACAATAAAAAAGACCATTAAAGAACTTTGAACTTAATAATTTAGAGTTTTCAAGCAACAAATAGGCATGAAGTTTATTGTCGCTGTGCTCTATTTGTATCAACAACGTTTAAATTTAATTAAAATCCTGATTTAAACTCACATTGTCGCCAAATCAAGAATGAAACTTACATTAAATCTGACTCACTTTTCCCTTTAAACTGAGATTAAATTTAACCTTTTTGTTCCAAATGTTTAAGCTACATTTTAAACTGTGGCCTCACTTTATATTTGAACCTACTCTGGAGCATTTTTGACTGCTTTTTGGAAGGAATACAGTAATACAGTGTTATTATTTGTTTTCTAAAGCTGCTGTGCATTAGACAATGATTCCCACCCTGTTTTTTTATTTTTTTATTTTAAATTAAATGAAACAAAATCCAATTTGTCTCTGCAAACATTAACTAAACCACTGCGGTGTGACAGATTAGTCTTTGTAGTGCCATAAACTTAGAATAAAGCTACCAACAACATATATTTTCTAAATGTTAAACCCCTTAATGATACCCTCTGCTCATTTCGTTCCTGAATCACAGACAGTGGCCGGTTTACGCTCAGGTTATTACTTATTAGAGGGACTCTCCGAATCCCTTGTAACGAGAACCTTGTAATTTGGGGTCGTTTTTTAATAAACCTGAGGCTGTTTCCAAAAGCGTTTCATCAGGATTGATCTAAACCTCTCAGACTCCGGCCTCAGGAGCCGTCGTTGAGGTCCAGCCGCTGAGGTTAGCCCCAATGAGTCTCTGTTATTACACTCAGCAGAGATCTCCGCCCTTGAATTAGAGCAGATGAAAACGGAGGCCGGTGTTCTACATCAGCGATCCAGCACAGACGCTGCTTCCACTGAAGGAGAAGAGAGGACAAACAATGATTATGAGATGTTTTCCAGTCGAGAATGTTTAGTGAGGACTATTACAAACCTGAAACTCACTGATACTGCCTCAGGAGGATGTCAGCACGGCATTATTCGGGAAAATAGACGGTCTTTCTTGTTTTTTTCTAGTTAACGTCAGTCTTGTCTGTTCACAATTAGGTATTTATAGTTTCTGCTGTGCACTACGTTAATAATAAAAGGTATAAAAGTGTGTTTTTTTGCTGGAGGAGATGTAAAGAAGGAGCTCAGCCTAAATCAATCTTTTATACCTTCAAGTTTGACCCACAGCTTACAACGAAAAGCACAAGATCATAGATTTTATTCTTACGCCACAAGTACAGGTTTTAGATGGATTTAAACAGGTTTTAGTTGGATTTAAACAGGTTTTAGATGGATTTGAACAGGTTTTGGATGGATTTGACATGATTTAGACAGATTTTAACTTATTTTAGTCGGAATTTAGCAGGTTTTAGTTGGATTTGAACAGGTTTTAGTTGAATTTGAACAGGTTTTAGTTGAATTTGAACAGGTTTTAGTTGAATTTGAACAGGTTTTAGTTGAATTTGAACAGGTTTTAGTTGGATTTGAATGGGTTTTAGATGGATTTGAACAGGTTTTAGTTGGATTTAAACAGGCTTTAGTTGGATTTGAACAGATTTTGGATGGATTTGACATGATTTAGACAGATTTTAACTTATTTTAGTCGGAATTTAGCAGGTTTTAGTTGGATTTGAACAGGTTTTAGTTGGATTTGAACAGGTTTTAGTTGGATTTGAACACATTTTAGATGGATTTGACATGATTTAGACAGATTTGAACTTGTTTTAGTCAGAATTTAACAGGTTTTAGTTGGATTTGAACAGGTTTTAGTTGGATTTGAACAGATTTTGGCTGGATTTGAACAGGTTTTAGTTGGATTTGAACATATTTTGGTTGGATTTGAACATATTTTGGTTGGATTTGAACAGATTTTGGATGGATTTAAACATGATTTAGCAGATTTTAACTTATTTTAGTCAGAATATAGCAGGTTTTTGGTGGATTTGAACAGGTAAAAGTATTTTGCTGCTGTTGTTAGGGTCATAAACAATATATTTTATCACTGAAGCTGAAGGCCACATAAAATATAACTTCATTTCATGACTGGCCCCTGGGATGGACTTTGGTCTGGTCTGGCCTTTAGCAGCAAAAGGCTTCGTCAGAAATATTTAAAAATAGTCTCTGATTGGACAATAATGAGGGAAAAACCTTGGTGACTCTCAAAGCTACAAAATGCAGTGAATGTGTCGTAAATAACCTCTGCTCTGCTTGTTCTGAATGCAGCTGTACTTTCTGGGTTTGTTAAATTTATGTGAGCAATTATCTGCAGACGTTATGGATTAACGTTTACGCTGAGCACCATTTGATTTGTTTTTTTTTACAGAAAAGAGGGAGTAAAACGAGCTCAGGCAGAGAGTAGAACCATTAGCCTCTTCGTCTGTGGGAGGAATAAGACAAAAATAAGATCTATGGCTTAATATTTCTGTGGTTGTAGATTTGGTTGTAGGTTTGTGTTGTCAGCCAATCAGAAAAGATCACTCTTCCAGTCATTACCCTGAACTCTGCTTTTGTTTACTTTGCCCTTTTCTTCCCATGGCTCCAAAGTGTCACTGAAATATTCCACAGTTTTTTTCCTGGAGCCGTCAGCGATGCCAGACGAGTTCAAGCCCTGTTTCACTTGGAAATCTTTCAGAAGCGGCTTCTCAATCAAAACTAAAGACCTACATCCTATAATTTAAAAACAAGCCTCTAACGTTTGATAATTACTCCAGTATTGATCAAAAAGTGTCTCATAAAACGTTGTTCTGACTCAGGACATGTTTTTAAGCCACTAAATATCATCATTAAAACCGTTCGCTGCCGGGCTCTGGCTCCGGTTCAAGTATGAAGCCGAGAATGAAAAGGTCAAACAAATAAACACTGTGGTAAAAAGCAGCGTTTCCCCGGCAACCGATGATTGTTTGTGGGTTGCAGTCGCTATGGGAACAGAAACAGGAAATGAAGAGGCCTCGTGTTTCGACGGATGCTGTGATATAATTTCCTTTTAAAGAAGAAAAGTTTGTTCCGTTGGATGGGAAAAAATGTGACTGAAATCTGTCTGTATTTGACTGAAAAGAAATGTCAGATCGAAATGAGAAAATGTTATCGATTAAGATGCAATTAAAACTAATCAATTCATTGTCTACATGTTTTTGCTTCTGATTACTGTTCTCCAGAGTATTAAATAGTGTCTTTAAGCACAGATTATATTAGAAAGTGGACCATGGGATCAGAAAAGCAATGAGTGAGGGTTGGCTCCAAGAAGATTCTAATTGAAAAAAGTTAGAACGGCTTTTTTTTCTCTAAATTCATGTTGTTTTTTTGTGCGCATCATTTATTATGTTGGAAACAAGTGTGTTTTTGGGCCTGAATGCACAGCTAAGTTGGACTTTTCTAATATTGGTCAGATAAATTTGAGGAAACTGATCTTCTGAGTTTGTTTTTCTAACGTAGACTAAGCTTTTTCTCTGTGACTTCTTTACGTCAAACCAAAACAATCGACCGAAAAATGACCACTGACTTTGTAAAATAACCTGGCATAGTAACATAAACTCTGTAGCTGCCTTTGTTTGCCTTTGTTTTCCACATTTTCTATTCGTGTTATTCTCTGACAGCTTTATGCAGGAGACTATGGGCCTTGTCCAGCTCCAGTCCCACTACGCCGTTTACATTTAACAGTAGCTCGATGAAGATCCACATTTTCCAGGTCTTTAAGTCAAGTCAGAAAACTTCAAACTAATGTAATTCCAGTTGGGCGTTTCTTTTTGCTTATTCACAAACATCTATAATCTGTTTAACTCCAATTCGATAATGACAAACACAAAAGTCTCCTCAATCGTCCCGAAGCGTTTCAGCACCAACATCAAACCCGTTTCTACGGCTTCAGAACGTGACCTTTAATGCATCGTCCAAATGCGTCGCTGGAAATCATTACGTGAACTGTAACCAGCCCGAAGCACGCAGCTCAAATTAGAGCAAAAAGAAAAGAGTGTGACTCCACTTTTCCATCATCAGACAATTACCTATAAAAAAAAAAAAAAAAGGCTTTGGGACACAAGGTGGGACATTATCAACAATGAAAGTTCAGTTAGAGACAATGAGAAGCAGTACCATGTGTTTGAACGGAGCTATTTTTATTTTACAAGCTCTGAGTTGAGTGTTTGAAGCTGAAATGTGGAAATTTTTGGACTCAAAGCAAAACTAAGAACTGTGTCATTATTATTACAGCAAGGGTTTTCCCCAATACTCACTGTAATCACTTTTAAAGCCTGTTTTACTCATTTACACTGTCCTTTGATGATGTTTGAGCACTTTATCCACTGCATTTTTATTAAATAGATCTGAAAATATACATATAAATGATATTTCAGTGTCTTTAAGTCGTTAAGTACACATCTATGACTGCTTAACTACCGTTTTATCGTTTATAGATCTATATAAAATGATGTAAATATAAAGGAGAAAGTATGTGTTTAAAACTGTCTCCATTATAGTTCATTTAAAGTAACATACCTCTTCATTACATTAACAGAACAGTAATATTTCTGACTTTATGAAAGCTGCAGATAAACACAGTTCAGAGAGTGATTCATGTTTTTTTTAGTTTAATGTGACGTTCACTGGCCTCTGCAGCTTCTGTCCAAATCAAATGTGTTTTCCAGCTGCGTTTCACTGTAACTGCGCTCATTGAACAAATACCAGCTCCAAGTGTTTCTAAAAATGTTCTTTGGGAAAGTTTACAATGCAGTTAAAATTTACCGAAGCTGACTTTTATAAACGGTTGTAATAAAGAGATTTGAAACAAACAGCTGCATTTTTTTGGTTAATGACAGAAAAGCAGTCATTTCCTCGTGCTTTCATCTAAATTGCGAGTTCAGATCTGATCTTGTTGCAGGAATGAGGTGTATTTTTGACCAAACGATCGCAGTGTTGTGTGAGAAAATGTTTTACTGAAATAGCAGTGGTAAAAAGTCCACGGCAGAGTCAAATTACTTGTATCTTTATAAAACGATTCCAAGCATTTTTGTGTGCAATTTAGGTACAGATAGAGCCAAACCAACTATAAACCTTTTAAAAGCTCTGAAGGAAACCGCCGTGTGATGATAATTGTCTGTTACGACCCAATTTTGCAGCTAAATAACAAAAAAAAAAAGGGCCGTACACAGGATTTGAGGAAAGGACTTGTTTAAAAGGAAGACTCTGGTGATCTTTGTGAGAAAAGAGACGGCAGAGCTGGCTTTTGTAGGTGGCCTGATTGAAAATAGATGCAGCTGGTGTAGATCAGGCTCCAGCACCTGTCTTTACTCCTGGATCAGAAAAGAGGGAAGGAACAGAGAGATGGGGGCCTCAGGGATGAGCCGTGGAGGAGAAGGAGTGTCTCTGAGACTGGTTTATAATCCTCAGGTGGAATTGGCCCAAACCTGTGCAACACAAACATCTACAGTTAACGTTCAACTCTGTTTACTGTTTACTGTTTTCATGACAACACAGGCTCGTTTCCTGTTCACGGAGTTTAACTGTGGTTTTAGAGAGTGTTACCACTTCAGCTGCACACTTTTGTCTTTCTTTTTTTTAGTTTAACTAGAAAAAAGCAGAGGTGGTCAAAAGTATTCACATATGCACAAGTTAAAAACAACAACGTTAAAAAAGTAGAAGCACTGATCTTCACTAAAGTTAAAGTAAAAAAGCACATTCTCTGAAATTAAAAAGTAAAAATTAATTTTAGGTTTCAGACTGAACCAGTGCAACTGAGATTTGTTCTGCAATTATTTTCATTCTGCATCGTTCACCAACAATTACACAATCACCAAACAATAATAGATGTTGTATGAGTTTATATCAATAACATATTTTGCAACATGCAACACTCTCCTCTTATTTTGGCGTTGGATTTGAACAGGTTTAAGTTGAATTTTAACAGGCTTTAGATGGATTTGAGCAAGTTTTAGATGGATTTGAACTGGTGTAAGTTGGATTTGAACAGGTTTTAGATGGATTTGAACTGGTTTAAGTTGAATTTTAACAGGCTTTAGATGGATTTGAGCAAGTTTTAGATGGATTTGAGCAGGTTTTAGATGGATTTGAACTGGTGTAAGTTGGATTTGAACAGGTTTTAGATGGATTTGAACTGGTTTAAGTTGGATTTTAAGAGGTTTTAGATGGATTTGAGCAGGTTTTAGATGGATTTGAACAGGTTTTAGATGGATTTGAGCAGGTTTTAGATGGATTTGAACTGGTGTAAGTTGGATTTTAAGAGGTTTTAGATGGATTTGAGCAGGTTTTAGATGGATTTGAGCAGGTTTTAGATGGATTTGAACTGGTGTAAGTTGGATTTGAACAGGTTTTAGATGGATTTGAACTGGTTTAAGTTGGATTTTAAGAGGTTTTAGATGGATTTGAGCAGGTTTTAGATGGATTTGAACAGGCTTTAGATGGATTTGAGCAGGTTTTAGATGGATTTGAACAGGTTTTAGTTGAATTTTAACAGGCTTTAGATGGATTTGAGCAGGTTTTAATTGAATTAGAACAGGTTTTATATGATTTGAACTGGTTTGGATGGATTTGAACAGGTTTTAAGGTTTTAGATGGATTTGAACAGATGTTCACAACATATTAATCTGATTCAAATCCAACTAAAACTCAAACTTGTTCAAATATGATTAAACCTAGTGGCAAAAATATCACGTACTGAATGCATTGTTGCTAAAGTTAGCAGCTAATCATTGAACAAAATAAAATATTCTTTTTTGGACTCCTTATAAAAGTCGTCATGTGTTTTTTTTTAATGAGAATATTCAGTGAAAATACGTCTCTGTATTTTTTATTCACTGGGAAGCAAGAGTCTTGTGATGTCCAGACTTCATGGATCCTCAGCGCTCATGGTCGGTCACAATAAGAAGTTATAATAAATACAGAAGTCTGTTTAAAATGTTTCCAGACTTTGCTTTTGTTCTGCCAAGTTTACAACGAAGTGAGACCAGAAGCATCGCAAAGAAAAACTGAGAAACTTGGCAAAGACGAGACAAAGTTCTGGTCAAAGCTTTGCCCCAAAAACATAAATCCCAACGAAGCACAGCGTTAACATATATTTTGGAGGTGGCTGAATTAATGTTTGGAGAAATGTGACACCGTTTAGTGAGAAGTGGCTCAATTAATGTCGATGGAAAAAGCTGTACATTTAGCTCCATTTACAGCGAACAGGAAAGAGCTGCAAAAGAAAAAAAGACTGGATTTATTAAGTGTAGGCAGCAGCAGAAAGAGACCAGTGAACAAAGAATGGATTGTCTTTGTTGATGTCGCTGAGAAAACTGGTCCAAACCAAACAGTGAGTAAATATCTGAGAGACGTTACATATTTGAGTCGGCCGCGGTAGATTAAACCACGCAGATTGTATTTCTGATAATTGCAGACTGTTAAAACTGAACAAACAAACAGACAAAAGCTGTACACAAACATGTCTGGGTTGAGTCTGGACACAGTTTTCTGTCTGCCTGCTTCACTTTCTCAAATTACTTCTGTTGTATTTTAAGTAATCCATTGTCTTTTTACTTTTTCAAACCAGTAACACGTCTGTTTAAGAGCTCGTAGTGATTTTAAAAATGTTTAGCTGGAAAGTTTACGAAGTTGTTTGTAGTTCATGTAAAAATCTACTGAAGCTGACTTTTAGAAACGGTTGTAATAAAGAGTTTTGAAACAGAAAAGCAGTCATTTCCTTGTGCTTTTATCTAAAATACAACCTCAAATCTGATATTGTTGCAGGAATGATTTGTATTTTCGACAAAATCAGGTCAGTTTAAGAGAAAGCCTTCTCATCGGGCAGCGCTGTGGACACCTGTGGACCCCTGTGGACACCTGTGGACCCCTGTGGACCCCTGTGGACACCTGTGAACACCTGTGGACACCTGTGGACCCCTGTGGACACGTCTCCTTTAATCCAAGGCATCATGTTAAAACTGAAACTCAATGCACATGACGTGATCCATGTTTGTGTTGTTTTCTTTGATCAAACCGATTTCCTCCATTGATCGTGACCTCATTCTTATTCTCATTTAATTATTTGTTAACCTTATTTTTAATAAAACACATTATTTTGGTTTATTGCTTTGTCTGGCGTCCATTTTTATCATGGTCTTGAGCCGGTTTATGACAAACTGGGGGTTACTTTTTAGTTTGGTAGCTTTTGTACGTGTTTCTTTGTGACTAGGACGCCCTTGTTGCTCTATTGTTGCCCAATTGTTGCCCTATTGTTGCCTATTGCCCTGTTGTGCTGTTGCCTGTGACATATCTGGTTTTTTTTTTACTTTTTCATTGTCATTTTATTACAAAAAGCGTGCATGTTGTCTTGTTATACGTAGCGTATGTGCTCAACCTGTCAATTTTATTTATATATCCCAATATCACAACAAAACAATTGCCTCAAAGGGCTGCGTGGGCCGTGAAAGAATAAAAGAATAAAGCTCTGTCATTATCAAAGTGCGTCTGTTCTGCTTTATTCACGGCTCAGAAAATGAAGACTCTCCAAAGTGCAATAAACACAAAAAGAGATATTCTTTTTTAATAAAGCACCAGTACTCAGAGTAACATGATTTAAGAGCAGTGACAAGGAAAAGTAATGAGTTAGCTTCAAAAGTAACGCTAATAAATAATAATAATAATGCAAAAGGAAACGCAAGAATAAAAAAGAATCAAACTAAAACCTGATTCAGATTCTTCCCTTTTCCCTAAACGCTTGTTGCCAAATTAATTTCTCCTAAACTATGTGAGTTTCTGTTTTGTGTTGTTGAGCTCGTAAAGCCTCAGACACGAGGGAGTGATATCAGCGCCGCAATGAAAAGTGCTAATGACGAACAGGAACGGTTTAGTACGTGGGGAAAGGACAATAAAAACCTTGTGTGGAGCCTGTTCGCTGCAGAAACCCAACCCTCGTCAGGATTTTTCCGGGACGTGATGTAGATTCAGTAAAAGCTGCCTCTGATCCGGGCCCGTCCTGGCAACGCAAGGGGTTGGACATATTTCACAAAAAAGGGTTTATAAATGCTGTAAATGCCAGTCATACACGTAGAGTGAGGTAAAATGAGTGTGTAATCCCTTCCTTTCACAGCAATTTCCACTCGGTAGGAATCCTGCTGGAGTAGATCTTACTTTTCACCAAAAAAGGGATGAGTTTTGTGCAATTTAAGCAAGAATAAGAACAGCTGGTATCTTCAGGAGTTAAACAGAAATGGAAACTTGCTTCAAAAACCTGGCTCACGTCGACCGATTCCAAATATTTTGTCATTCTGACCAAAAACAGTCTCTGGTGGAACAAGGGCTGGGTTTTAAATCCTTTTTTTTTGCAGCAACAAACTAGTTTTCTGCAGAATTCAGAAGTAATATGCCTTAATGAGCAGCTGCAGCTTTTAGGATATCGATAATTTTTGTTTTTCCAGTTGTGAGGAGCATCTGGCAACTTTACGGTCACTTCTTTACCGCTTTAGCCATAGTTAGCTTCATAAATGTCATGCTTTTCACAGATACAACACTGTAAAATACTTTATAAAAGACAACATGACAGATACAGGGGAAACCCACTCACCACAGTCAACACAGACCCTCCAGTGGGTCATTTTACCCTAAACCCTCATATTTCCCGTTTGAGAGAGCTTTTAAAATCCCTCTCGATAAATTTAGTCTTGAAACAAATCAAATATTGTCTCTTGTGGAGGGGATTTCAAAGCCGCAAACCTGGAAACATGACTTCAGGCTATAACCAAACCCTAATAATATGGTATTTCTGTGAGAGGCTTATAGTTACAAATTCATAACTGAGCTTCTGAATGAATAAAACTGACCTCCACTTGTCCAGAAAGTTCATACACTCTTCCTCGATAAATAAGCGCTTCCTTTTCGAGTAGTTTTGCCGGTATTTGTTTCTTAAGAAGCCAACAGGATCCTTTCTGATTCTCTTGAAGCAGCACATCCTCTTTTATCAGGGATCAGGTGAAGCCAAGGTCCAGGAACAAACAGGCTCAAAAAAACAACAACAAGGAATAATCTGTGAAACTGGAGTTTAAATACCGGTCGAGGCTGATAAATACTGAAAGAAGAGCACGTGAAGGCTGTGACAGGGACAGACAAGGACTCAGGTTCATCCAGGTTGTTATAATATAAAAGGGTTGAGAAGAAGTTTAGTTTTCTGTTTCTAAACTACATCCAGCTGCCTTTTTTCTCAACCCTTTTACATCACGACGAGGACGCACGACGAACCTGAAATTAGACTAAGAATCGGGTCAAATTCGGCGCAGAAATTGCAAAATGTCTTCCTTATGCCCGGCTTAAAAGTGTATAAGCTCCTTCTTTATGGTCTTATGGGAAAAAAGCCCACCTCAAGGTCAAGGCATGTCAACTATTTACCTTCTAAACAATATATTTGATTAAAACAAATTGGTTTGGGATGTGAATATGTGCAAAACAAAACATGACAGGAGCAAAAGGTAAAGGAAAAACAGATGCTAGAATCAAAACCTTAAATAACCCTCCTTCGAGTAATTTTCAGTCTTGTTTTTAACGAAAGTCCTTGAAAGCTCCTTGAAAACAATCTCAATAAAAGAGCTCGAAACTCGTCTAAATCCAACAGAAAAAGCCAGAGACGTCAGAAATAACTTGGACGGGGCTGAGTCTGGTCTCCACGGCGACCGTCGGACCACAACACAAACAGCGTCCGGTTTCCTCGGGAGACAGATGCAGAGGAACTGTTTTCTCAGGCGTTTTCCCCGGAGCCTCTGAGGACGGACGAGCTCGGTTTGTGGGAAAAGTCTGTGAAAAGATCTCGGAGCGACAGCTGAGGCTTTGAAGAAGAAAAGTCAAATGAACAGACACGGTTTTAGGGCTTTGGAGATTTGCTCTGGTTTAGATTCAAGGAGAAATATGAATGTGAATATGGGCTTTGATTATGAAAGACACCATTTTAAAAAGAAATATAAATAAATGTAATTTGAATCTCCAGAGTTTCCTGCAAAAGAGAAGATAAGGATCACAACTGAGAGGGTTGTACTGAGCTTAATGGACAGTAGTTAGTGATGGAAGTAGAAATATCAATGAAATGTGGGAGAAATAGGAGTGTTTTCAACCTGATGAAAAGAAGGACAGAATCTAGAAGAAGGAAACCACGAGTGAGTGATGCCAAAGAGACACTAAAGTGAAGACAAACACTGTTATAGTCTGCAGCAATTGGATTTAATCTCCACTTCCTGGTTTTGTCTTTATCGTCCTGGTCTTAATCTCACTCCCAGCAACAGCATAGAGACCTTTTTTACTTTTCTTTTATCAAAAAAAGTCAAACCAGACCAATTTTTCCTGCACAAAATACTAAAACATTACATTAAACCTAAATTCAGAGCTTACCGTGAACTTTTAGCTTTGATTTTGCTCCAAGACTGCTTTCATCTTGTAATTATCTCCTCGTTAAACATTGCATCGAAGCATCGGCAATATTTATCCATGTTTCACTTTGCTGCCCTTTGTCTTGGTCTATTTCTTCTTGGTGCTGTTTAACTATGAAAAAAGATGCATAAAAAGACATATTTTCCAATGGAATAACCACCTTCTCAGTATTACAGCAGACGTTACTTCCTGTTGACGTCAGTGTCGACCAATGGGAGCGTCCCTTATTCAGAGGTGAGCTGTGATTGGCCAGAGACATTCTCATCGATTAAAATCCTTGATAATAAAGATAAGTCTTCCTGTTTAATGTGACAGACACACAAGAGCACTTCATACAGCTCCATCTACAATAGAGCAATCTTTTCCTAAAACAATTATGACACAAATCACTGCTATTTTTGTTTTGAAAATAGTAAAAAATAACAATTAAAGATTAATAAGAACAGAGACTAAAGCTGGGATTCATTCTCATCTAATAAAATCCTTAATAATAAATAACATTTTGTTTTGACCTGACCAAGGACATATTCTCTATTCTCATTTGTCGAATTCACTGTTTCATGGTCAATTAAAAAACAGGCATCGAGACATAGTTTTAGTCAGTGCCTGGGTGAGATTTTAAGTTTCGACCAAAATCACTGCTATTTTTGTTTTGAAAATAGTAAAAAAATAACAATTAATGACAAATAAGAACAGAGACTAACGCTGTGATTCAAACCCAAGTTATCTACACTTTACAAACAGAGCTGAAGAGGCCATAATAATTAACTTATGTTTGACTGAAGCCTGAGCACCTGAGGCGACAAATTGTGAGCTATTATCTTGATTTAATGAAGACTTCACATTTGAAACTGCCTTTGCCTTGGTTTTAACCTCTTATCCATGAGATTATTCAAGACAAAAACACTTTAAAACCACGTCTTTATGCCTTTTCTAAACCGTGCAGCTCCGGTCGAATCGTTCTTTGTCAGTGTTTGTGTTGATTCCCGGTGAGTTTTGTGTCGTCTCTCGTCTCTCGTCTCTTGTCTCTTGTCTCTCGTCGTCACATTCCTGTCGTTACTCGTCCTCCTCTGTTGTTTCCAGTCTGACGGCGAGGACACTGGGCCCATTGTACAACACTGAGGCGTTTTACAGACACAACTCACTCAGGAACACTGTGGGCGAGGCTGAAAATCACCGCGATTATATATTTGTCTTGTCAGATATTTACAGTTCCAATGGGATCATTTATTTCTTATGTTATTATTAGTTAAATACAGTTTATTTAAAAGTCCTGCTTCAGAAGTGTTTAACCCCAGACCTCAGCCAGGATTTTGCTCTTTGATCGTCTGAATTTTTGGAGCTAAGCACAAACAGAGCAGGATGAAGTCATGGTTTTTGTATCTGAGCTCCACTAAAGATAAGAAATAGGTGGAGTTTTGTGATTTCCTGTTGCATGTGCAGATGTTTAATGGGAAACCTGTGTGTTTGGTTTGTTTCCAGCAAGTCTCAGTGTTTTTACTCCTAACTGAGAGCTCAATGATGCAGCTGTGAGGGTTAGCTACTTTATTATTGTTATTATTATCATCAAAACTGCACTCATGACCTAAACTAACAGAGGTTAGCTTGTCTTTGTGGAGGAGAAGTACTTCCTTGTGTCTATGTTTTGTCTTGAAATCTGTGCTAAATATTCTGTGCTTTTTTGTTTTTGTTTTTATATTTTCTAACCTGCTCTAATATTTCACTTTTGTAACTGTGATGTCTCGCTGTATGTGTTTGTTCATTTGTTCTTTCTCTTTACCATCGACCTGCAGTAGGAGTACAGATTAGATTAGAGATAAATCTGGTGTATTTACATGACGGACTAATGTAAACGTGTTGATTAATGTGCACTTTCCCCTGTTAAATAAAGAAATGAAACATAAACATACTGCTGGCAAAATAGCATTAGCATCAAAGCCTTATTGTGAGGGCGAGTTTGTTAAAATAATAATAATAAATAATAATAAAAAAATAAATAAAAAATAAATAAATAAAAAATAAATAACAATAAATAATGATAATAATAATAAAAATAATAATAATAATAATTGTGCAAGAACAATAAAAGACAGAAACAAAGCAATTAAACAATTAAACAAGATTAAAAATTAGATGATGTAATTGTACTTTGCAATAAAAGGTGGTTATTTATAGGTTATTGTGGCATTATTTTAGGGTCTGGTCCACTTCAGATCAAACTTATCTGTATGTGATGAATTTAAAAGAGTTTGACACCCCTGCCTCAGAGTGTGCACTAAAGTAAGACTTTTTAACTCAAAATGGTGTTTAACAGGGCAATAATCTTTCCATAGTCTAGATTAGTAAAGATTACATTAAATAAAACTGAATGAATTTAGCTTCTCCTTCTTTTGTCTGTTATTTATGTACGAAAAATGACTGTGGTGTTGTGTGTTTAGAAAATAAATGAAATGGAATGAAAAGGATCGGCACAAAATTGACTCCTTTTTGGGTCAAGCAACTTTTTCCAAACGCCATAATTTAATTTTTGTTTCTATGTTTGTTTGTAAAGTCTTTCTTTTTTACTTTCTTTTTTTCGAAGATGACTGAATGAATAAATAAACTTTGTTGCTCTGAAACATTCGGGAGGATGTTTCCAGGATGATCCTCTGTTCTTCTTCTGTCTGAGGTCAAACATTATCTTTAACTCTGGATGTAATGTGTTTTAAATTAAGATCCATAAAAACAGGAAGAAGGTGACAAAGGAGGGAAACGAGTGAGAATAGAGAGAGCTTTTCCATTCGATGAGTTTAACATCTGCGTCCGGTCGTTTAAAGGGCGGGGCGGTGTTATGTAAGAATCTGTGAACGCTGAAAATGAGGAGAAGACGATGGATGGTGTTTGTGTTGAAGGTATTAAAGTGTGACAGACACAAAAGGTGGAGCCGGGGCTTATTTTGTAAATTTGACAAAATGAGTTGGATTGTCAATGCAGGTCGAAAAATATGAATAAAAAAAAAGGGCGCAATCGTATGTTTGTCCAGTGCAAATGACAAGAAAATAAATAAAATAAATAAAAATATCCTGATTAATAATTACTGAAAAAGTAACACAAAAAACAAAACCCCATCAATAAATAAATAAATAAAAGAAAAAAAAAAAAACAACACACACCCACAAAAAAAAAATCACAAAAACAAAACCCACAAAATAACCCCTATAAATAAATAAAAAAAATAAAAAAAAAAAAAACAAAAACAAAAAAAAAAAAAAAAAAAAAAAAAAAAAAAAAAAAAAACAAAACCCACAAAAAATTCACAAAAAACAAAACCTAGAAAAAAATTTAAAAATAAAAATACACTGAACCCCATAAATAAATAAACCCTAAATATTGTTGCTTAATTTTTTATTTGTTTGTTTATTTTTTTTACGTACTGTAATTTAAATGCAAATACAATCTAAAATTAATTCTTGGTATTTTGGTAATTTTCTGATATACTGCAGAGACATTGCATTTTAATAGTTGTATTATGTGTTTGTATATGTCTGTATTGTAGTTTTAAACTGTTTTTTGGTTTAATTCATTGTACTGATTACTGTAATATACTGTTTTTTTGTATTATAAGTATTTACAGCTTCCATTTACAGTAGTTACACCATAAATATATCAGACATTTTTAACACTTAACTAATTAGCAATAAATATGAGCGAAGTAAACTCAAATACAGACAGGCCTGGGGTCAGTCTTTATGCCCTGACCCTCTGACCCCGAGCTGACCCTAAACCATGTCCCCATTGTGTTAAACTGTAATGGCTGCATTAACTGACCTCTGACCCTGAAGGTGTCATAAACCTCAGCTGTCTGTGTGGGTCCTGGGTCCGGCTGATCTCTTCTTTACTAAAGTATGATCAGAATCTGTGTGTGGAGGGCAGGGCCGGGGATCAGGGGATCAGACGGAGGCCGGTGTCCATCTGTGTCAGCTGCTCTTCACGAGGAGGCCTTCAGGGTCAGATACGTCCTGGCTTTTGTCTAAAATATTAACGTCAAGTCAACGCAACAAACATATTCAGTACGAGGGGCCAAAAGATCCAACTTCACAGGAGCAAACATGGCTTTAAAGGAGATAATATTCAGACTATGTGTTTTTAATTAAAAAGAAAATAGGTCCAAATCACCCTTTTAGCTCCAATGTTTAATGCCATTTCCAATAAAAAACAGTCAAGCTTTTATATGGACTTTGAGCACTGACTGAAGCCTCGTTTTAAAGACTGATTAACAATGGTTGAGTCTGATTTAATGAAAGAAACCCAGATTAAAACAGGATTCAGACTGGACTAGAATTAAAACCAGGACTGAATTCAAGACTAATTTGTCCTGGGAGTGGATTTTTCTGTGATTCTCTCTGAGGTTTCTCTTTTTTACAGCTGTTTTTTTTTTTTTCTCCTCTGATGAGGCTCTAAGGACAGAGGTGTGGTCTGGTACAGTCTAAAAAGCCTTTTGATGCAGCTGTTACACAAAATAAACATCTTGTCTTGTATAATAATTTGTGAATTCTGTTAATTTCACTTATCTACAGTAATTTGTCACTGTTTAGTTGTGATTGTTGAGCTGTAGCACCTCGAGGCTTACTACTTTTTACCCAAGGCTTAATGGAACTTAATGGATCTCATTCCTGTGTTCTCGTGCCTGGGCGACCTAGGTTTGATTCCAGCTCGGGTCATGTGCTCAGTGTCTTTCTGTTGGAGGCAAAAGGCCAAGAAAATAATGTATAAAGGGTAAAAAAAGATTGAAAGTGGTGCCAGAAAGGATAACTTTAATCAAAAAGTAATTGAGACATTTGTGGAGCAGGAAAACGGCGGGAACAGACAGTGGGAACACATTCCTGATCGAATTGTGTATGTGTCCATAAAGAATAATAAACTTTAATGGGCCCTTAGTTCTCTGGTCATTTTGTCCCAAACTGGAATCATGAGGCGTCCCTAAAGACTCGTCCCGTTTCCAGATAACGACCTCCGTCTCTGATGCAGCTCTGCTCACTTTTATCCGACGTCTGTGGAAGTATTTGAGTCGTTCACAGCCCCGAGCGGCCAACTCTATTTCAGGAATCACTGCTCGACGATGGAAATATTCTTTTATGAAGTGAGACGAAAACCTGCTGCAGTCGACGAAACGGAAATGATCCAAAGGAGAGAAAAAAGAGCAAAAGGAAATGACTGTATGTTCTTCATCAGAAAAAGACAGAAAAGTCACTGTAGACGTGACACCTTCAGGTTCAATATGTGTCAGAAACGTGGCTCTGGGATTGTTTCCAAAATGTGGCCTCTTCTGTGGTTTAGGTTTGGTTTAGAGCCGGTTTAGACCCAGTTTAGACCTGGTTTAGTCTTTATTATTGGTTTTATTCTGGTCTATTCCTTGTTTAGACTACTTTTAGGTCTTGTTCTGGACACTAGTTTACTCAGCATTTAGTCTTAGTTTAGGTTTGGTCCTGGTTTAGTCCTGGTTTAGACGTCTAGTTTTAGGCCCAGGTTTGAACTTGTTGTATTTAGTCCTGGATTTGTTCTGTGGTGCTTTTGGTTTCGAGGCTGAATGTGATGAGGTTAGGAGGTTCTTAAAGGAGTCAGCTGTGTTTTGACAATCCAACGACAAAACCTCACTCTATTCAATTCATTAAAGACTCACCAACAGCAAAGTCCTGGTCTGGTCTTGGTCCAAATCCATTAATTCTTGTGCATTAATGACACACAGAGGTTTGTTCTTTCAACCAAAACCAGTGCGGATTTATGCAAATTAGTCACACAGCTTTAAGTTTCGTTCGTCACAAGATTATAGGAAAGGTTTTATTGCATCGAGCACCAACAAAAAATACAAAAATGGTGAGATTTGCAGAGATTTACAGGATAACGGTCGGTGAAGAGTAACTTCAATCTCATCAAACGGAGGAAAGGAAGGTAAAACTGAAGCTCCTTTCTTATCTCCTTTCCTTCCTAAAGGGATCCATGAGTCTAACCCTACGTGGTTTAGGCCTTACTGGTTTAGTCCCAGTTTAGTCTTAGTTTTTAGGTTTAGTCTTGGATCTAGACCTGTATTTATTGGGTTTAGTTGTAGATTTCAGCCTTGGCTTGTTCTTGGATTTAGATCTGGTTAAAGTTTTTATTTAGACCTAGTTCAGTCCTAGTTTAGTCTTTCTTTAATCCAGGATTTGAATGTGTCTCTTTTAGTCTTTTGGCCTTGATTTAGACTTGGTTTAATCCTGGTTTAGGCTTGGGTTTAGACCTGATGTAGTCCTTGTTTGTTATCTTTAGATGCTCACCTAGTCCCACTTAGTCCTTGGTCTTCTCCAGCTGGAATAGTCTGACATAGTCTTAGTTTAATCCTGGTTTAATGTTTCTAATCTAAACCAGACTTTACTGAAGCATTAACTCTTCATTTCCAAGTGTCACATCCATCGTTCTTTCCTTTCAACTGGTTAAAGGCAGATGTTTTTGTTTTTTATCTTTTAATAAAACTCCCCTCTGTCTTCGCCGACTCCATATTGACTGGTGTTTGGTTTCCAGGCAACAGCACGTGTTCTGGGCGGGGCTTAGACCGGTGTTTTCAGACTAAACCCGACCACACACAGAAGAGGAACACAGAAGAGTACATCGAGAGGCAGTCGGTTCATTCCAGTTCAGATTCTAACGACATAATGTGAAACAGAGCAGCTGCAAACTCATCAAACCTGTTTTTAACACTTTTATATCTTTGGATTAATACATTTCTGGAGCCATAATGCTAAGCTAATGGTAAAATCCGTTATAGTGGAATATTATTTAAAGGTGCAGTACCTGATTTAGTCTTTTTGTCTCTTCTCTAACAGCAGCAAATAACCTTTCCTCCTTCTTTTATTTAAAACGGACCAATTTTTCTCCACAAAATACTAATACATTACATTAAATCAAAGTTTAGAGCTGACCTGAAACTTTTATCTTTGTAGTTTACTGTTGTAGACTGTAGTGATCCTGGAATTATCTCTGTCTCGATCGCAACATTGCATGGAATCTATTACCCATTCCTCTATTTTTATCTTTTTTGAGCTGTTTCTCTGTAAAATAAGACATATTTCCAACAGAATAACACATTTCCTTGGTTTATTTCCTTGTTCCTTCCTTGTTGACATCAGTGTCGACCAATGGGAGCGCTCCTTTTTACCTGAAGTGAGCTGTGATTGGACAAAATCCTGCTGTGGACTGATCATTCTCATCTATTAAAATCCTTAATTATAAAGACTAGATCACGTCTTAAGGTCTCATTTATTCACAGATGATTCCTGTTACAATAAACTTTAGGAAATTCAACTTTTGAACTAAATGTACAGTAAAAAAAAAAAATCAGGTAATGGACTTTTAATGCATAACGACAATTTAAAGGTGCAGATGTTGTTGGTGAATAAACCCACTGCAAAAAGCTAAGGATTTTTAACACTTTTTTGACTTTAATTCGATGTTGACTGTTGTTGTTGCTCCTTTAAAGCTTCATCTTCTGTTTATTTCCTCGTCTTGTTTCAGTGCAAACCTAAGGCTCGTGAATAGAAAATATCCCAAACACGACACCTCACTCGTCTGACGTGTCTCCACTGAAACTGCAGCACGTTTCTAAAAAGTGAGGTCAGACTGAAACTATAACAGATTAACACTCTTCCTGCTGTCAGTCATCAGTCTTTATGTAAACACAGAGAAATGTCCTGTTCAGCTCAGAAACAAACTGGGACGCAGTGAGATCTCTGCTGTGGAATAAAAAAAGGGTTAAATATAAAACGTATTCCTCTGTGTATGTATCTGATCAGTTGAATTTAATACCTCATACGTCACAACACTAACGGATATTTTGCTTTTGCTGCTTGCTTTGTACGAAATTTAGGATGGAATACGAAGTTTAGACTAGACTAGACTTTGGGGAAATTCACATGACAGCAGTTCACATTAGTGCAAAAACTGTTGGAAAATGCAATAAAAATATACACTTTAAAACAAATTTTAAATATAGAATATAAAAAGTTATGAAGAAAGGTGCAACCAGGTCAAGATAAATTAGCAATATAATAAAAATAGACACATTTATCACAAGAACAAGGCAAATTATTAAAATAAAATGAGATGTTTTTCCTTTCTTTTCGCTCGTTCAATCAGTGGACCACACTCGACCCCAGACCAAACTGACCCTAAATCTACTACAGTACAGTGCTTTTAGGGACATTTCAGACCCTTTTGGAAATGAAAACTTACCCACACTGACTGCTTAGTGTGAAAAGTGTCCAAACCCGGTCCTCGAGGGCCTGGGTCCTGCAGGGTTTATCTCCAACTCACCTCAAAACACCTGCAGTTTTCTATTAAGTCTAGTTAGACCTTGATTTGCAGGCACAGGTGTGTTTGATTGGACTGAGTGTGCCTGTTGCTCATGGTTTCAACTATGGGCCACTAAATTTACACATTGCAGCTTTAATTAACTTTTTAAACAGTTTTTTATGAAGTGAGAATTGTTTATATGCCTTAATGTGCAGATATTTTAATCTTCAATAGCCCCAGTATTATACAGTAGGTAAATAAATCACACAAAGACCCAGGTGAGTGGTTTATTCTTTATTGAGGGGTTACCAGACAGATGCACAGGTGCTTGAGCCAAGCCCCTGAGTCTAAAGTGTCTAAGCCCTACGTCGTACATCAAACACAAACCAGCACTGACTTTATAGAAACTACTGCACATTCAAACTGAACGACTCGTCCGTTTTTAGCAGTGCTTTTTGATTTCTCGCTAAACGCTAAGCTAATGGCAAAAAATATAATACTTCAGATTCAGCGCATTAACTCTTGGAAAAAAACAGCAGGGTTATTCGTTTAAAAATAGTCATAAAAATCTTTTCCAGAGTGATTTTTACAGCTTATATCGCCTCAAATGAAGAAGAGCAGTGGCTAATTCACAAATAAATACAGGTTAAAAGCAGTACAGTTTGTCTTTTACATAATTCCTTGGCTGAGACAGATTTTATTTATTAGTGTTACAATATTTGACTTGGAAAAGGGTTAGAAACAAAAGTAAATCTGGTTACAGCTTCATGGACGTGTTGGAAAAGTCTTTAAACACAATAGAAGTTTGAGGAATGTGCTCAGCAGCCGAACTGAGAGAATATGGCATCGCAAATTTATTGGCAACGACGTGCTCCTGTGGAACACCGGTGTTCAGCAGCTGCCTCTCACTGCTCTGCTGTCAACCTCTACCCACAATGCACCTCACACCTGAGAGTCTCTGTTCACATTTACAGAGTATTTGACTTTAGAGGGAGATTTAGAATAAAAGAAAAAGTAGCAGGTATATCGTCTAACATATATTAAGTACTCATATCTGTACTCGGTATCGGAATACTCAATTATAAAGGAAAAAGTGGTTTACAGTGAGTCATGTGACCAAGCTTAAGTCTAAGGTTTCCATTTTTTATGAGAAGAAATCTTTTTTTAAGCACATTTACAGGACTTTTTTGTTTTACAATTCAGGACAAAGTTTCTCATCTGTGGTCATATCATTTACAACGACAACTTTTACTCCAGCTTGAACTACTCTAACTATTCCTGTCTGCTTTGGTTTAGACTCTTTTCCTCAAACTTCAGATGGACAAATATCAATCTACGGCAGCCTCGGAGGGTCAAAACTCAAACTAGAGCAGCCTCAGAGGGTCAAAACTCAAACTACGGCATCCTAACAGGGTCAAAACTCAAACTAGAGAGGCCTCAGAGGGTCAAAACTCAAACTACGGCGTCCTAACAGGATCAAAACTCAAACTAGAGACGCCTCAGAGGGTCAAAACTCAAACTCGGCATCCTAACAGGGTCAAAACTCAAACTAGAGTAGCCTCTGAGGGTCAAAACTCAAACTACGGCATCCTAACAGGGTCAAAACTCAAACTAGAGTAGCCTCTGAGGGTCAAAACTCAAACTACGGCATCCTAACAGGGTCAAAACTCAAACTACGGCGTCCTAACAGGGTCAAAACTCAAACTACGGCATCCTAACAGGGTCAAAACTCAAACTAGAGTAGCCTCTGAGGGTCAAAACTCAAACTACGGCGTCCTAACAGGGTCAAAACTCAAACTAGAGCAGCCTCAGACAAAATACTTGATATCCACTCAATCTATTTTACAACATTTAAACAAAAACATATAAAAAAAAGTTGTTTTTTTTGTTAAGTACATCTCTAATACAGCTGAGTGATTTGAGGGCATACTCCTCATATTTCATTTTTAGTGCAGTTTATCCAAAGCCAACTGAGTATGAAACGTAATATGCTCCAAAGTTTACAGACATAATCTTAAAAAATGTGAAAGGGCTAAAATACAAATATGTTTTTTGGCCTGAAAGAAAAACTAGGACGAGTGGGAGACTAAGTCCAGCTTCGAAATCTCCCTTTAAAGTGAAAGACTCTGTTTTTCCAACTCCTCTTTTTGAGCAAAACCAAATATAAGACCTTAATATTTCAGGTACATTTAGTGAGTTTTATCTACATTATAAAGTGTAAACATGGCATAAAGGTAAAAGTCACAAACAGCATCTACCAAAGTGAAAATCATGGTTTAACTCTGTGCTGATACAAATAACACATGTGTGGGCAGCGTTTATAATCGATGAATCATTGGTGATGGGAGAGAGAAGGGGAGAGGCTGGAGGCTGGAGGATGTCTCGGTGTGAGCGGCACAAGGAGCAGAAAAAACGACAGATAATAATAATAACACTGCGGTGGACGTCGGAGCAGAGACAGAGAGAAGGGGGCAGAGGCGGAGGGCTAAAGGCTCAGGGCTGGGTCACTGCACTGGGCTCCTTCTCATAGACGTAGCTGCCCACGCCACCAGTGTTCACGCCTGGAAAAACCACAGGGACAAAGGGTCAGAGCCAGGGTCACAACGGGACGAGACACGGGACGAGAAGCAAGAAATCATGAGGAGAAGATGAGGGGACACTTCTGCTGCAGGCTCCACAGATAATACTTTAAAACTGGTCAGATTTATGTTTTAAAAGGAGGCTTAACATCTGACCTTTAACAGATGCAGATTAACCTCAGAGAGACAATTTTAAATAAGGAAAATAAACTTTAGGATGTATTTTTCCACTCAATTCAAACACACACATCCTCGGATCATAAACGAGTCCCATTGTTTGGTCTGGTACTGCTTTGGTCTGTCTGAATTTAAAATTAGATGACATTAGATAAATCAAGACTGTCATTTTTTCTGTGATTACATGTTAAGCAAATTAAAATACTCTTCAATGAGTTGATTTTATTAGATTTAATATAATAACTCTGAACTCAGGAAGAAGCAGAATGGATGAAGTGTTCTTTTGACCTGTTCTGCGAGAAGAATACTGTTTTTGATCATTTATAAGAAACATTATGCAACATTTCAGGCTGTAGACTCAATAAAAGACTAAAGGAGACAAATGGAAAAACTCACATGAGACTGTTTGACTTTTATAAATCTAATAAATATGAGTTGTAATGTCATTTTGCATTGATATGATGTTTTCTGGTTAAAAATGGTAGTGTGTCTCCACATGAGTCCATATTTTGGGGAAGATTTACATAGTTTTGCCTAGACCTAAGACCTCCAACAATGCTCCAAAAGTTAAAAAAATCAATCTTCTTCTATTTTTGGAACAATGGGGGTAAATGTCCTAGTTATTCAGGAGTAAATCCCTGCAGAGACAGTGGAGCCTGCAGCGGTGTCCCCACAGAGGACCTCTTTCTGCAAAAACACTTCCTAAAAAAGCTGCTTGTGCGGCGTTGGTGATGACAGAGCTGTTGAGAAACACTTATTTTGTGCAACATGTGCAACAGTCCAACAGGATGGAGCGTTCAAACAGGACAAACAACATTCAGATTCAAGTGTGGCTGATAAAAGTGCGCTGACGGCACCCTCTAGCGGTTACCTTTGGGCCCGAAGAGAACGGCGTAGCAGGGTTTGTGGCAGTAGGGCTGGCCGTCATGCTGCAGACAAAACAACACAACACTCAGATCTTAATGTGCTTTTAAGTGAAATGTTTATGATTGTTTTAATGATAATTGTGTAGGCTCAGCGAGTATTCATAAACAGCAGTATTGTGGTCAAAAAGGTGATTATTTCAAGAAAAATTAAAGAAGATCTGTAGACAATGTGGGAAATAAGAATTTAGAAGTTCTTTATGTGAAGTTTAAGGAAAATCTGTCAATGCTGAGCACTAAATTTGATTATTAGAGTCGTATTGCTTGGTGTTATGTGAAGTCTTATGGTCTCACCTCTGCGTGGCTGCCAGCTGCCAGAGTCTTGCTGCACCTCTCGCAGCGAAGACAAGGCCTGTGCCAGTCTTTCCCCAGAGACGTCACCTTCTCAGCTGCAGGAGAAACACTCACATCACCGACCCCTTCACAGATTCACACAGGCTTTTACTTTCTCAAACTCAACTGTGGAGCTACTCACCAAAATAGACCTTCTTGTTGCATCTGGGACACAGGTTGGCCTCTCCGGAGAAAGTGGTGATGCTGCCAGCTGTCGAGACATTATAACGAGAGAAAAGGTAGTGTTTGGGTTACAAAGAAAACTGGTTCAACAATAGTTTTCAGTTCTGTTAGTAATAATCGCCCTGGTCTCTCTGGGTCATGTATGTTAAAGCCTATGTTGTATGTTATTGCCACTTTCAGGCTTAAAAAACGTGTCCAGATGCTGAGTAAAAACCAAAAGAAGTAAAACAGAGTTAAGAAGTGCACTTAAAAAAAATGTTTCTAAGTCCAAGATGTTCTTGACAAAACAGAGAGAACAGAGAGAGTCTGAGCAGTAATGTACAGTCACAGCTTTATACAAATAATTTTGTATAAATCCATCAGAAACCTGCTCAAATCCAATTGAAATCTGTTTCAATCCATCTAAAACCAGTTCAAATCCATCTTAAACCTGTTCAAATCCATCTAAAACCTCTTCAAGTCCAATTAAAACTTGTAGAAATCCAACTAACGCCTATTCAGATCCACCTGAAACATGTTCAAATCCAACTGCAATCTGTTGAAATCCATCTAAAACCAGTTCAAATCCATCTAAAACCTGTTCAGATCCACCTAAAACCTGTCCAAATCTATCTAAACCCTGTTCAAATCCATATAAAACTTGTTCAAATCCATCTAAAACCTGTCCAAATACAACTAAAACCTGAGCACGTGCAGTTCTGTGTGTTAGACAGCAGGTGGCACTCAAAGCTAAAAACACAACCCTCACAGCTGTCAGTGACTGGGAAACTCTTCTGGAGCGGCAGATAAACAGATAAAAGTGACCAAGAACAACCGTTGCAATGATTTTACTCTGGTTTCCTGTTAAAGGGAGTGTATCATGGGAAAGTCTAATCTAACATTAGTCTCAGTCTGAGAAAATCCTTCCACAGACTTTGGTTTTATCTCTGGGTCAACAGCACCAAGCCATCTTCCGTTTGACCACAAAAACAGTCACATCTTTGTGGAAAAAGCCGTTTCACCTGCTCGCTCTGACACATCACCACGTTTTACTCATGAACCCACTCAGCTCTGCTCTTTCACCTTTAGACGGAGCCTTGGGAACGAACACTTTCTCCTCGGTTTTTGAGGCAGAGTCCACGTTGGTTTGAGTCGGGTTGTTGTTCGCTGGAGCGTCGTAGATGTAGGATCCTGCGCCGCCGATGTTCACTCCTGGGTTAGGAAGAGATTTCTATTGGTTATTATTGTTAAAGGTCATTTTTGTCAGTGTAAGATTGGAGAAGCACACCAGGCAAACACAATAAGCTTTAAAAATGGCAAAAGTGTAAAATATAGAGACTAAAAACATTGTGTAATAAGAAGTAAGCTCAGTTCAAAGCACATTTAATTACTCTAAAATGGGAATAAAATGTAAAAGGCGTCTTTAAGGTGTATTTTAAAGCTTTTCGAGCACCTCACAGCTATGACATTTGGATATTAAATGTCATATTGTATAAATAATCATCACTTTGACCTCTCTTCTGTAATTTCTACATGAAATATGGGAAATATTTAAACAGAGGCAATGTGTTGAACTATATATAATAAGCATTTATTCATTATCAAGTACTTTTTGTACCTGGAAACCCAACATTAAAATGAAAACAGAAATTGAGAAATGTGGAACTGACGTTTACCTTTTGGTCCAAAGAGGGCAGCGTAGCACGGTTTGTGGCAGTAGGGCCTTCCATCGTGCTGCAGGAGACACAACATTAGCATCATCATAAAGGTGAAATAAACTGTGAATTAGGAGTCAGATATGTATATCTACTACTATATACTACGGTGCAAATGCAAATGTAAAAAAGGCCTATAGAAAAGAAACCCAAATCCAATGCATTTTGTTGGTTTATATGTTAGCTATTGTTGCTAACAGAGATAAATCCCTGTAGTTTATGATTATAAGATGCTAGTTTTAAGCTAATGCAGTCATTGACTCAGTTTTTACTCTACAGCAGCTGGAGATACATAAATCTGTCTTTTGTTACATTCACTTGCAGTTTCTTACTCCTGATTGGCAGCAAGCGAAGAACTTGATGTCTTTGTAAAGTAAAAATG
>JAWCTZ010001015.1:0-26077 GCA_036850595.1 Rhyacichthys aspro | reverse complement strand
GAGTTCTTTTTAACACAAACAAAAGGCACATTTACAATAGATACACTAAGGAAGGTCTCTGTTTTGCTGTTGTTTGAAATCCAGACAATGAGGAAAAACAAACAAGAACCCATGAACTTTTACCATATTCCATCAATAAACAAGGGAAACAGAACCTCTTTTACAGACTGGGTCAAGTTCTGAGGATGTAATATTTCACATAAAACATCAATTCTGAAAAAAACATGGCTTCTATATTGAGGTCCCATTTTAAGGACAAAAACATGAATTTCTCATTTTGATGAGACTAGGAAGGTCACAGACAACACATGTCCCACACTTTATCACATAATAACTGCTGCCATGCACTGTACAGACCAGGACCTTTTCAAGTCTTTTTCTTCTTTCTGTAAAACTTCCAGTAACTTCATTGTTCTTTTAATGCGGTGAAGTTGGTTAAATTCAATCTCAATGAAAAGTGATACAAAGTCGATGCATCTGAAATACCCTCGCTTTCTAGAAAACGATTTTACGGATGTGTATTTTTAGAACAAAGATTCACAACCACTTGATTTATCCACAAAGTGAAGCGTTGGATATTGACATCTCAGAATCCATAAATACATACATTTGTTTTGTTTTCTGGTTCATGAAGTATTCCTTAAAAAGACGGGATCCAAGAGGAAGCAGCAATGACACAAAAGTAAGAAGTTTGCCTCCAGAAAGTTCAGTTTGAGTCTTCACAGTTAGATACTACATATTAAGAGCTAAATTCAGGCATTACAAGTGTTTTTGGTGAAGTTTTGAACACTCAGGGTTTTTATAGGTTGACATCATCTGGATATAATTCATATTGACCGCTATTTTAACATAATGCCCTCTCAAATTTGGAACATAACTTTAAATTTACATTTTTGTGTCACTTTTTAATGAATTAAAGTCAATTTTGTTTCTTTATAATTCTGTTCTGTCTTTTTTTCCCTCAACACTGATATTCCCCTCATCATTTCTTACCAAAACAACTAGATTTAATCTGTAATATTTTGGTTTTTTTCCGTATATTTCTACAGCCTGTGTTTCATTAATCATCAGAGTCGAGCGCCTGAATGCACCGTGCTGCTTTCCCATGTCGACAGACCGGGGCTCACCTCAGGTAAGACTCAACACAAATGGGTCAAACGCAAAACCCGCGGCTCGTCTTTGATGTCAGTGTGTTTTCCTTCCAGTGATCGGTTGAAAACAAAATGAGCACAACTCGGTGGAGCCTGGAGTTAAAACTATTCGACTTTTATTTTTGTCATTCATGAGAGCGCTCAGCAGAAACAATGGCTGACTGACGGTGAGTCCCGAGTCGCAGCTTCATAGCACTGTTTACACAAGGTTGATTGATTCCCGCCGTGAAGCCTGCGTCACTCTGCGTCCGAAGGTAATTAGGAGCTGATTACATTTTCTTTATACAAACAATTCAAAAGAAGCATTGTTTTTGCCGATTTGTTTGGTTGAGCCTCCGTGGGCCGGCCTTTTTTTAACTGTGTGATTGAATGAACGTGAGAATTGCCAAGAATTTCTAATGAAAAGTAGAAAATAAACCCCAGAGACAGCATCAGACTTTAGTAAATCTGTGCTTTTGTGTAGTTAAGGTTTGATTAGTTTTATAAGGACAAAATCAGCTGAGGTTTGTAGGTGCTTAGATTACTTCCACACGGGCGCCTGCTTTATTACTGTTGTTTTTTCTGGTCACATGCAACATCTGCTCATTTTGAGACAGTATAAAGCTAAAAACAACCGGTCGTCCAATATTCAAATGATTAGTCCAAACTCCTCCTTAAACGCAGTCAAGGGGTCCTTAGGAAACACCCTGGTCCCCACTTTGCCTCCTGTGTGTGAAGATGTGTGTGAAGTTGTGTGTGAATGGGAGAGTGCTTGTTTGAACAAAAAAGTGAATAGATACTTGAAGTAAAGAGCTTTGAGTATGTAGAAATTACAGTTAAATGAGAATTATATCAGAGGCCATTAATCTAAAAAAATGATCTGAATTTCTGAAATGTATTTCTTTATTGGAAACATCTACTGAAGGATAAAATGGTGGTTCATCATTGATGCACCTTTAAAACTACCTCACTCATCCTTTTATACTTAATACAACCATAAAAGAAACTTATTTTTAGTATAAACATACTGTCATGACTGATGGGATTCAATATTTTACGTTTTTTACTGTGCGCAGTAGGATAGGCTGCTGCAAACCGATTCTCAATGCATCATGGGATAGTGTTCGACAAAGTTTTATAGCTCCTGTTAAATTTGGCAAATGCAAAATCTCATTTAGGATCTTTTGGGTCCTTTAGATTCTTTCTCATTTAAGACTTGCGCACGTCAGTCATTATCAATGCTTTTCAGACAGAACACATGTAATAAACAACTTAAATAAACATAATGTGCAAGATTTGGATGCACTTTAGCCACTTGTTGAAAAGTTTTGATCAGTTGTGAAAGGCTGCTCCCTCAAAATGGTCCCTTCCATGTGAACAAAGGTGAAATACAGACCAAGGCCAGCTTCTCGATGGCCATAAGTGTGGATTTTCTTTGTCTGCGAATTTAATTTTACATCAAAACCCTGCATTTCAACTTGACAATATACTGACAGAGAAGAGCAGTCAAAATCGTCTACACAGTTAAACAGACTCTAATTGTCTGTCCTCTTTTTGAAGTAGAAACCAGGCAAAAGCTTCCTTCCTAATGAATTGCAAAGTCTGAGCCATGTTTCTCAGTCACTTTCCTCTTTGTTTTATCTTTTTGAAGCCTCCGTCTGATTTAGTCCAAATGAATTGAACACAGCCCTGATGCAACGCCGAGTAATGCCTCCGGTTTTACCTGTGGCTCTCGTCCCAGACTGGCCCCTCCCCCGACGGCCACCACAGGAATGCCCGTCTGCGCCGACACGAACTCCAACATGGGGGCCAGGGGGGCCCGGTTCGGCGGCGGCGGTCTCTCTTCCTCAAAGACCAAACCCTGGAGAGAAAACACACAAACACCAGTCAGACAGAACAAGAGCGGGATTCATCAGCTCACATTTATTCTGCCGTTTGTTTGATACTGTAGGTCTTTCTGTAAAAAGTGAGCATGCAATAAAAATATAAACACAGACTTTAGAACAAATTTAAAGAATAGAACATGAAAAATATAGAAAGAAACGTTAAAAGGTGCAATCAGGTCGAGACAAAAGGTCATAGCATCTCTAAAACTGTATGTTATCATCCCAAAAGTGACCAAAAGAAGGAAAAGGACAGAAAACAAGAGAGCGCCACATTATTATATGATTAGGTTTAACTTTGCCAACAGCACTACCAATGAAAAAGTACCACTGACATCAGCATTTATTGTATATTGTTGGTTATTACTTGATAAAATATATCAAGACATGAACTGTTACATCATCGTTTGACTCAGGTAGACGATCCCTACACATTTGAGGTAATAGCACAAACTTATTTAATCACACGTCTCACTTCTTGCTAAACTTGTCTGAGGATTCGCGGAACAATAGTGACAAGTTTCAAGAATATTTCAGAGGCTTGTATTGACTGTGGAGATGCTGATGGCTGTTCTCGTCTCAGCTCGACCCGACATGATGTTTCTGTGTGTGTTGTAAAGACAGTTTCCTTATCTCTCTGGTAAACCCAACCAAACCCTTTCAAAGCTTTAATGAAGTCGTGAAACAATTGTTAGCTTTTCAAATTGGGACTGCTTTCCTGCGCTGCGCCGCGATCAATGTTGGGTGAGATACAATCAGCTTTAAGTCCCCGCGGGGGCCGGGCATCGAGTCAGGTACAACTTAAGCTGCTCCGCACAGACAGAAGATAAGCCTCAGTCTATGGCCCGATGCCACCGTACATGACTGATTAACAACCACAAATTATGGCTTCAAACTAAAGTGACAGTGTTTAGTTTTTGGAAAAGTTTGGGGAACAATGTGGAATAAATCGAGAGCAAATTGCAGACACTCGGCAAACTTTTTATTTTTATTTTTAAACCAGTTTCTGCTCGTATCAACAAAGCAAATACTCACAAATACTTCATTTTGTGTATTTAAAGGAAACTGCGCTGTCTCAAACACAAATCTGTCTGTTTCACAATGGTCTGCCGCATCACAAACAAAACAAAAATGAAGAGGTAACGGTAAGGTCAGTGAGTCTGAGAGGTTAGAATCTTATAAAACTGAAATAAAAGATAAAGAAGTGTGTCCTAGTACGACGTCAAGTTTCTCAGCAGCCGACCCAGCTCTGATTATGATTATTCATGTCAACTATCCAAGCGCCATCTTCCAATTGTTATATATCTTTGAACTATCTGTGAATAAGTGTCTGTGTTTATTTTTGGCATAACGAGTAAAATTAAACGCTGTGTTGAAAACAATGAAGTATAGTTTCCAGTGAATAATGCTGAGGTAAATTAAGTAAAGCCTATGAGATAATTTAATGCAGTTGGCAAAGTTGTAATTTGGTGATGTCTTAATGTTTATTACTGAAAATGTTTGCAAGGCACAATCTGCTGCCGTCATAACCGTTCACTGTTCATTTCTTTATGATTTTTATGGAGCCCTATATCTCTGTCCGGCTGAGGCAGCTGTTTTCTGTCGTCTGCAGCCATCTATCCACGAGCACATCACACAACCTCTGCATTTTATGTTAAGCTGTCAGTGCTGTTAATGAACTGAGGATAAATGCTTGAAGTTTCCATTACTTTACACAACGAAAGGAGGAGACGTGATGGTGATTTTGGGACGTCCTGATGACTTAACGCTTGTTTTCTTGTTGCAATTCAGGGCAGTAAAGTGAAGTTAAATGCGGCTGACAGTTCAATTCTCACAGGGAAGCATTTGATATGTAAATGAAGGAGTGACAGGACCTGGGGAAACGGTGAGATCTTTCAACTCTTACACCACCAGAATCAATAGAGACAGGGAGACAACATGAGTACACGTGTAGTGTCTTTATCAAATGGGATGGGAACATGAATAAGTGATGGATGTAGTGTGTCTCAGTTCCTCTGTTAGTATGATCACAAGGAGCTCTCAGGGTCAGCCTCGCACTGTCATACTGTGAATGAATGATTTATGAGATGAATAAAGAAAAACATGTAAATCTTCAACATAAACTTGAGACGATAGTTCACATAAAATAAATTATTTATAAAAGGACAAACCACAAGAAACAAATGAACTCTCTTCTCAGATTATGCAGATGCATGTATTCTTACTCACAAACATGTTCCAGATGAAAGCGCCACAATGAAATGTCAGACTATTCCAGTTTGATGTGGTTATAATAAATGCCACTTTTATTTTTTGCTTTATTTTCCCTTTTCATTCTGCAGCTGCACAGGTCTCACATGTCTTCAGTCTTTGAGGTCACTGCAGATGATGCTAATGTACTGCATTAATAAGAGGATCACAGTGAAGAACTAGAGATGTGTGTTCATGAAGCAGAAGGCCCACTTTGTCCTGAACTTTTGAACAAAGACCAATCAATGAGAAGAACCTGGAACTGAAACACACCTCCACCTCCACCTCCACCTTCAACTCCACCTCCACCTCCACCTCCACCTCCACCTTCACCTTCACCTCCACCTCCACCTCCACCTTCAACTCCACCTTCAACTCCACCTTCAACTCCACCTCCACCTCCACCTTCAACTCCACCTTCACCTCCACCTTCAACTCCACCTCCACCTCCACCTTCAACTCCACCTCCACCTCCACCTCCACCTTCACCTCCACCTTCACCTCCACCTTCAACTCCACCTTCAACTCCACCTCCACCTCCACCTTCACCTCCACCTTCACCTCCACCTTCAACTCCACCTCCACCTCCACCTCCACCTCCACCTTCAACTCCACCTTCACCTCCACCTTCACCTCCACCTTCACCTCCACCTCCACCTCCACCTCCACCTTCACACATAAAAAACATAAGAAACCACTGAAGAGGTGTAGTTACCTACAGAGGGGTAGTTACCTACAGAGGGGTAGTTACCTGCAGAGGGGTAGTTACCTACAGAGGTGTGTTACCTACAGAGGTGTGTTACCTGCAGAGGTGTGTTACCTACAGAGGTGTGTTACCTACAGAGGTAGTTACCTACAGAGGTGTGTTCACCTACAGAGGGGTAGTTACCTACAGAGGTGTGTTACCTGCAGAGGGGTAGTTACCTACAGAGGTGTGTTACCTGCAGAGGGGTGTTACCTGCAGAGGGGTGTTACCTGCAGAGGGGTGTTACCTGCAGAGGGGTAGTTACCTACAGAGGTGTGTTCACCTACAGAGGGGTAGTTACCTACAGAGGTGTGTTACCTACAGAGGTGTGTTACCTGCAGAGGGGTAGTTACCTACAGAGGTGTGTTACCTACAGAGGTGTGTTACCTGCAGAGGGGTGTTACCTGCAGAGGGGTGTTACCTGCAGAGGGGTAGTTACCTACAGAGGGGTAGTTACCTACAGAGGTGTAGTTACCTGCAGAGGTGTGTTACCTACAGAGGTGTGTTACCTGCAGAGGTGTGTTACCTACAGAGGTGTAGTTACCTGCAGAGGGGTAGTTACCTACAGAGGGGTAGTTACCTACAGAGGTGTAGTTACCTGCAGAGGTGTGTTACCTACAGAGGTGTGTTACCTGCAGAGGTGTGTTACCTACAGAGGGGTAGTTACCTACAGAGGTGTGTTCACCTACAGAGGTAGTTACCTACAGAGGTGTAGTTACCTACAGAGGTGTAGTTACCTACAGAGGTGTGTTACCTACAGAGGTGTGTTACCTACAGAGGTGTGTTACCTACAGAGGTGTAGTTACCTGCAGAGGTGTAGTTACCTGCAGAGGTGTGTTACCTACAGAGGTGTGTTACCTGCAGAGGTGTGTTACCTACAGAGGTGTAGTTACCTACAGAGGTGTAGTTACCTGCAGAGGTGTGTTACCTGCAGAGGTGTGTTACCTGCAGAGGTGCAGTTACCTGCAGAGGTGTGTTACCTACAGAGGTGTGTTACCTGCAGAGGTGTGTTACCTACAGAGGGGTAGTTACCTACAGAGGTGTAGTTACCTGCAGAGGTGTGTTACCTACAGAGGTGTGTTACCTGCAGAGGTGTGTTACCTACAGAGGTGTAGTTACCTACAGAGGGGTGTTACCTGCAGAGGTGTAGTTACCTGCAGAGGTGTGTTACCTACAGAGGTGTGTTACCTGCAGAGGTGTGTTACCTACAGAGGGGTAGTTACCTACAGAGGTGTAGTTACCTACAGAGGTGTGTTCACCTACAGAGGTAGTTACCTACAGAGGGGTAGTTACCTACAGAGGTGTGTTACCTGCAGAGGGGTAGTTACCTACAGAGGTGTGTTACCTACAGAGGCAGTTACCTACAGAGGTGTGTTACCTACAGAGGTGTGTTACCTACAGAGGGGCAGTTACCTACAGAGGGGCAGTTACCTACAGAGGTGTGTTCACCTGCAGAGGGGTAGTTACCTACAGAGGGGTAGTTACCTACAGAGGGGTAGTTACCTACAGAGGTGTGTTACCTGCAGAGGTGCAGTTACCTGCAGAGGTGCAGTTACCTGCAGAGGTGTGTTACCTACAGAGGGGCAGTTACCTACAGAGGGGCAGTTACCTACAGAGGTGTGTTACCTACAGAGGTGTGTTACCTACAGAGGTGTGTTACCTACAGAGGGGTAGTTACCTACAGAGGTGTGTTACCTACAGAGGTGTGTTACCTACAGAGGTGTGTTACCTACAGAGGTGTGTTACCTACAGAGGGGTAGTTACCTACAGAGGTGTGTTACCTACAGAGGTGTGTTACCTACAGAGGTGTGTTACCTACAGAGGGGTAGTTACCTACAGAGGGGTAGTTACCTACAGAGGTGTGTTACCTACAGAGGTGTGTTACCTGTAGAGGGGTAGTTACCTACAGAGGTGTAGTTACCTGTAGAGGGGTAGTTACCTACAGAGGGGCAGTTACCTGCAGAGGTGTGTTACCTGCAGAGGGGTAGTTACCTACAGAGGTGTGTTACCTGCAGAGGTGTGTTACCTGCAGAGGTGTGTTACCTACAGAGGTGTGTTACCTACAGAGGTGCAGTTACCTGCAGAGGTGTGTTACCTGCAGAGGGGTAGGTACCTGCAGAGGGGTGTTACCTACAGAGGTGTGTTCAACTACAGAGGTGTGTTACCTACAGAGGGGCAGTTACCTGCAGAGGGGTAGTAGCCAGTAGTTCACAGAGCTGCAGCAGGAGTGCCCCGGGGCTGCTCTCGTTCACAGCCAGGTAGATGACGTTGGCCTGTCCCGACGGCGTCATCACGGTTTCTCCGACGAGCGCCGCTAACGAGGGCGAAGTAAAGAACGTGGCCATCGAAGCGGTGTCCATTACGCCCCGTCCTCCTGCACCGTTTCCTAAAGCGGACCCCGGCTCGCTGCCTCCCGCGCCCCCCGCCGCCGCCGTCTCCGGAAGCAGGGAGGAGCTCGAGTGGACCACGGCGATGTTGACGCCACCCGAGTCCCTCTCTCTCTCCCGGGGCCGGAGCAGCAGGGGAGGCGAGGGCCGCGCGGGCCCCGTGCAGGCCAGGACAGCCAATAGCAGCGAGAGGGCGGGCCTTGGGGCCACCATGGGGCAAAGGGACGGCCAGTGGCAGCTTTGGGACGGGGGTCGGCTGCGGGTCTGGGTTCGGAGGAGGGTTTAGCGCCGAAGGTGACGTCTGTGGCGGTGGGGGGGGCAGAGGGAGGGGCTCACAGTGCTTCACCTGATGAGACCACCACCTGAAAAAACAAAACAGGAGCAGAATCACAAAACTTTAATCATCCCAAGACGAGATAAACAAGAGTTCACATGGGTCGGGTTCATGCAGGATTTATTCGTAGAGTGGGTCCGTGGGTCAAACAGTAGAGACAGTCTCTGGACACGTCTCCAGCTTGACTTGTTGTATTTACATAAATTCACACGTGTCTCCTTAGATCCAACTCCTCCGACTGCATTAATACATTTAAACCGCCTGATGGCTGAGGGAATGATTGTTTTTTGTCATAGCGTCAAACCGCTGGCAAACAGAGAGATTAAAGACGTTATGAGACCATTCAGCTGTTGCACATCAAACCAGTTTCAGTGACAATATGTTTCCCTCTAGTAACAGGTGATTGATGGAGCTTTTACTGAGCAGTTACTCGGCAGAAAACAAGAGGAATAAATGATCCACGTTCAGCTGCTCGTATTCACAGCCGAGTCATGTTTAGAGTGTTTCGGCTTTAACTCTGTTTACGTTCCTCACACAGGGTTTAGCAGAACAACAATCAAAGGCGACTGATAAGGTTTTGTCAGAGCGCAATGCAACAGTGATTACAGTTTATCAAAGATTATTTCTCCTAAATCCGGCCTCTTTGATGCTCCTATCTGTGATGCTGCTGGAAATACTTCTCACGGCTCCAAAATACACACTCCAACTCACTTTCCCAAAACCATGTTATTTCCAAAGTTTATATTAAAAATGTTCATGTGTCGATATCATTAAGTGCTCAATATGATGTCAAATAATGGGTTCTTTTCAATCTTTTCCCGTCTCAGGCAGCCTTGTGTCCCATTTATGTTTCACAAATGACAATAAAAAGGTCCTGGGTTTCAATGAAAATGCCTAAAATCTTCTTGTGGGATGCACCACACAATCTTTTGGCACAAGAAGGTAATTCAACAATCCTTGCACAAGATAACATTTCTGCAAAGACACTCTCTACACAATAAAGATGAATAGTTAGATATAGATCCCATTCTCCATTGTTTTCTTGAGCTGTGTGAAAGTGACACCAAAAAGCACATGGCAAATAAACATAAACCAAAAACTCTCTTATCCTTTCTTTCTTGATGCTCACGCCGTCTCAGTTCGTGTCACATCTGCAACGGCTCTGGCACGTTTTGACATAAAGACTAGATGAAAGAGAGGAATATCCCAAAAAACCAAAGAAATCAAAAAAGGGGCAATAAACACCTCACGGATTAGATCAACTCTTTAAACACAACGTATTAACAAATAAATGATACCAAACACAGATCATGCACCACTAAACCAGCGTCTGATTGCAATGGTGTCACATTACATAATAAATCTCAAAATGAATTAGATGAAGACAGTAATATAACTGATGAGCTGCATCAGGTGGAAATATTACAAAAGTGCATTGGCAAAGAGTTTTGGAGAAATGTTGTCTTTTTAAGTTTGCTCAACACGAACTAAAGTGGTGGTGATAAACTTAATTAAAAATATTAATGAAGCAACAACTCTGAGGAAAGAAAATATGACTTTTATTGTGATAACTTTAAAGAATTCAGCACCAATCTCACAACGTTAAATCCCTCCTTCTAAAGCCAATTTCTTCCAATTAGTAGATAAGTTGTTGTGTTTAGTCAGACAAATGTCCCAGTGTCCCGTTAGTCATCGCCTTTTCTTATTAAGTCACTCTTTAGAAGCAAAGTGTTACTGATATATTTCATTTTGTAACAAGACGCCAGGTGAAGATACATCACAGATTCAAGACCAAAGCCAGTCTCGGAAAGACCTTAAAGCATGTTCAAAATTTAACAATTTACTTTAAAAACATCAAAATCAAAGGGTAATATAGACCAATGAGTAAAAGAAGCAGAAAAACTAGGTTCGGTGTCGGACGAAACCCTTTAATGCCTCACATTTTGAACGTTTTTTCATTCAACCGAGTGTGTTTTTAGGTTACTTAGCATTAATCTTGGTGCATATATGCTTTTAGTTCATTTCAAAAGGTGAATAATGAACAAATGGACCAGAGTAGGCCGACGTGTAATAAAAAAAAACAATAAAGAAGCAGCATGAAGACGTACATTGTTATAGAAATGGGATGTGGATGGAAAATACAGAGAAGGATGTGTTTTTTTTTTAAATGAGACCTGAATACATAACGTAGAAAGGACTGTAAACAAGTCAAAAAGACACAGACATGTTTGGTCAGAGATGGTCAATACTGTCCCGGCAGCACGTCAGTCTAGATGATTACTGCCAATGAAAAGCCATCAGAGTGCATCGTGATAGCCGCATGTTTGGGCTGAGATTGAAATGAAAATACAAACAGAGTGAAGACATTTGGAGGGCTTCACGTCCCAGCGGCGCCGCCTTCAGCTCTGTAATTTGGCTCAGTTCCTTCGGGGAAACGGAGGCTCTTATCTTCACATTTCCTGTTGCCGTTTGCTTGAAATTGTGTTGATTTAACTTCCCGCAGCACACGCTCTGAAAGCATCCCGCCATTTTGAAAACAAGTGTCTGCGCAGCATGTGAATGATCAAATCTGAAGCTAACTACATGGAAACTATACGCCGACGATGTACAACAGAATACAACAAAACAGATGAATGATGCAGTAAATTAGGATCTGTGTGCGCTAAACAATCTGGCCTCGGGAAATGAGCAGAAAAATCACAAAAATGGAGATGTCAATGCACTTAGGAACTAGCGTGAATATCATACACTAAATTTTCCAGCTAAAACTTTTATGGGATACAATAATATAGTGAAATATTAGATTTATAGAGTAAGAAGCACAAGATATGCCATTTAAATGTCTCTGTAATCTTAAAAAAGTATGAATATTTGTTGCTCATTGAGTGTCCAGTCTGGTTTCTGTTTTTGTCAGAGAATAATGAGTAATAGTATGTTTTTTTATTGTGGGATGCTCCAGTCGTTCTTATGTCTCAAATCATAGAGTAACAAGAAATGGTTGACGTAGAAATGTACAAAATCTACTGTTTAATATTGAAGTATTTAAGTACATTTACCAATTAACCAAATGGCTTTCAGTTTCGATTACACACACAGAAGCACTTTTTTCATTTTGTTTATTACTTTTTCTCCATTTTGTCAAGAGTTTGTGAGCTTTTCCGCTTTTTTCCGCAACATTTGGACACAGCATAAAAGGAGGCAGTACGCATTTGTGGAGCATAAATGGGGCACAAGTCTGACTTAGATGGTGAATTGGCAAGAGAAAAACTCAAAACAAAATCAAAGAAAAGGGAAATAAAAAGGGGAAACATCTTACTCTGAGACACTTTAGGACTAGAGCAGTTGGCTTAAACCAATCTGGGCTCAAAATTTAGGACAAATATGGAAATTTCTGAAAATGATAGCATGTAAAAAGCACTTAAACATCACAGATTGAAGAGCTTTGGTGAAATACAAATGCAAAAGAGTCTGGTTAGAGTTGGAGCTGACCCGAACACGAGTATAATTGTGTTTCCAGCAGCTGTCGTCGCCTAAAGGGTTACACACATCGGCTCATTTGGGAGCTGCCCAGCACTTCCACAAACACCTGTTGACTGTTAACAGCGCGGGTTAAGTATCTCGCTGGAGGGCACTCGACAGAAACGCCGGAGCCAAGAGCGCGGCGAGTCCAACTCCAAACGAGAGCTGGACAACACCGAGTATCACGGCTTGTAATAAAATAAAGTGTCGTCCGGAGCCAGACTCAAAAGGCTGATCATTGACTCAGTGTTCAAGGTTAACAGACTCAGTTTTTATTAGATTTTCCATAGTATCACGATCAAAGAGACAAACTGACAGCTCACACAGATCTATTGGGTTTTGTTAAGGCTTCAGCGAAGATTGTTAGTTCAAATATTAAAGTTTGGAGAAGCAGATGAAACAGATGAAGGTACACAGAGCGATTCAGCTCACATTGTTCTCCTCACTCAGGTGATCAATACGAGACGACGATGGAAAGTTTCACAATCGCTCATTCATAATCACTTGATCAATAAGATGAAGGCCCTGGAATCGATGAGAAATGGCCTTTTTATACTTATTATTTTCCATTATTTTAAAATACATTGTTGGTCTCTGAATTCCTCATCCATTCTTATTACCTGCATTTATTTTTGATCTATTTTATTGTTATTGTTTTTAATTTTAGTGCACTTTACTGAGCCTTTAAAGCACTTTGGGCAGCAATGGTCGTTTTAAATGTGCTATATAAATAAAATTGATATTAACATTGTTTATTTAGTGTTTAAAAGTCACTTAAAGCTTTTTTTTCCCTACATTCTTCACACAAAAATACAGCAAAAACACCAAAATTTTCTTTTTCTACACAAAAATTGCCTTTTTTTCCTGCCTATTGCGCATTAACCTCAAAGATTATCAATAATTATACCATTGTAACCACACAATAATGTTAGCCACTACTCCTGTCATAATGTAATGGCTGATCAGTCTATTTTAAACTTGGCCCAACCATCTTTTTGAGCCAATAAACTGAATTTTACAAAGTTTTAAGTGAAAATTCTGTTCTCCTTGAGCACCGTAAGAATATTATACATTATTCTTTAAAATGGCGCAGCGCTCCGTTTCCTGTGATCGAGCCGTTTCTGATGAAAATGTAAAGATGTATGAATGGCGCAGAGGAAAAGGCTGCGTGTGAATCATCTCTGTTATGCTACATGGCTCTAATAGCAGTCATTAGTCATGTCGCTGGCCTTGGCTGCGATATGTGCGGCGGCTCAAGCTGTTGACTCCCAGCCCTGGATACAATAACGCTATCTACATTTTCAGAAGGTTGCAGGCTGCCAGTGCACTCGGCCCACGGCGTTTCAAGAGACCTTTATGATTGTGTGTAGGTAGAACGACACCTGTTTAGGATTAGGCTGCGGCACCGAAGCTACGTGTGATATTAATGTGTGTTTAGAGAGAACCAGCAACAGTTAATGATGAGACAAATCAAAGTTTCTACTCAAAAAAAGCCTTGGGAACACATGTCAAACTCAAGTGTGGCCCTTTGAGATGTTTAATGTGGCCCTTCAATATGTTTAAAGGGTGATATTTGTTTGTTTTGAATTTGAGCATGTTTTAGATGGATTTGAACTAAAACTTGTTCAAATATCTGTCTAAAACCTGTTGAAATCTGTCTAAAACCTGTTGAAATCCATCTAAAACCTGTTGAAATCCATCTAAAACCTGTTGAAATCCATCTAAAACCTGTTAGAATCTGACTAAAACTTGTTTAAATCCATCTAAAACTTGTTGAAATCTGTCTAAAACTTGTTAAAGTCTGACTAAAACTTGTTAAAGTCTGACTAAAACTTGTTAAAGTCTGACTAAAACTTGTTGAAATCCATCTAAAACTTGTTGAAATCCATCTAAAACTTGTTGAAATCCGTCTAAAACATGTTCAAATCCGACTAAAACATGTTAAAATCCGTCTAAAACTTGTTGAAATCTGTCTAAAACTTGTTAAAGTCTGACTAAAACTTGTTAAAGTCTGACTAAAACTTGTTAAAGTCTGACTAAAACTTGTTGAAATCCATCTAAAACTTGTTGAAATCCATCTAAAACTTGTTGAAATCCGTCTAAAACATGTTCAAATCCGACTAAAACATGTTAAAATCCGACTAAAACATGTTGAAATCCGTCTAAAACTTGTCAAAGTCTGACTAAAACTTGTTGAAATCCGACTAAAACTTGTTGAAATCCGACTAAAACTTGTTGAAATCAAACTAAAACCAGTTTCAATAAAATGAAGAAATTGTTTGTGTGATAACTTTTGTTAGACTCAAATGACGATGAAATCTCACATTTAAAATTTGATAAAAGCTTCTAAATGTCACCATCTTCGGCCTTTGAAAGTATTCTTATTAACTTCCACGGCCCCTCACCTCTAAATTAAACTGAATTATGTGTTTGGATACAACTTATACAAACACATTTATATACAAAGGACCTGATTTAAAAAGGTATTCCTGTCTTACAACTATTTAAATGACTGAGTTTCTCATTAGCTGGTTCCAAAACTGTCATATTGTCCAAAATATGACAAAGCACACAGCTCCAAATGATACAACCTGAAGATTCAGACCCAGGTAATCACCCCCAACAAGAAATAATCACCTTAAAAGGTATAATATGCAGGGTTATAATGACAAATCCAATTAATCCTTACACAATAGAAGCTCTTGGGGCCAGGGGCTTCATTTGTTTACATACATTTGCCTGACAGTTCTGCATAATAAACCTTTCATTTGGTTTTCATTGCCCTAATAAAACCTGCTGCTGCTGGAGGCGACGACATACACTACACCGAACCCTCCTTTTCCCTTTCTTTTCTATATTTATAATCATCATTTGTACTGCCATCACAAATATACGTATAATGATATAATCTTGAGGCGATATTGGCCGGTCCCAGCTGCAAAATGACATGCACGCACAGTCGATTTATGCAGAGTTCTCCACGTCAGCCCGAGGCCCGTTCTTATTCCTACACACTACTGGTATTTTTATACTGCACATGTATCTGTACAGTAGATCAGAACAACATCAAAGAAATGTTCTTTATCTTAATCACATCAATAGTTTTTATAACGCAAACAGATCATCGAGCTTCTCTCTTCATCTGATTGTAGTTGTAATATCTAATTCTACATTTCTCTTCTGACCCACTTTGTCTCGGTGCCATTAAAGCCTCATGTTGTTTTATGCCGCCTTATCTTTCCGCACAACGAGATTATCTGTTCTGTATCGATCGGAGCGAACATGTGCGAGCGCCGCTGCGTTCAAGGCACAACCCGAGCCCTTCAAGAGATTTACACAGTTTTAGAGGCTTGTGCAGAGCGTAGATTTCCAAAGCCCTGATCCTGATTGGCTGTTCTCATTAGACTGTGTTCGGAGGAGAGAGTGAAGAATGAAGGTTATTATCGAAACAAAACCCTTCGATAGCATCAAAAAACTACACACTGGTCTGTGGAAATTATACTGAAGCCATGTTGATTCCATAGAAACCGCCGGAGGATGTGTTTACGCTCAACATCTAAAGTAAAGCATGTTACTATTCTACATAGAACTATCTGTTAAATAATTTAAAGGTGATTTCACCAAAGGGTGCACCTCACCACAGGAACAAAAGAAGCAGCGTTTCCCATTCAACAGGACATCAAATATGACACCTACGGAAAAAAAGAGTCAATATTCTATCAATATTCCATCTGTTCTACGATGGACTTCAGTTCAGTTCTGTTTGCCTCAAGAAGCTTTACAGAAACAAGAAAATAAACTAACAAGAAAATAAACTAACAAGAAAATAAACTAACAGCTCCTGTCCTTAGACCCTCCATCAGGACGAGGAACACCTGAGAGAACCACAGAAGGATCCAGTCCCAGGACGGACAACGCAACAGATGTGTACGGGACCGTTATATATAGTGCACATGAGATATATTGTATAAATAAATGAATAAAAGTCCATTTAATATCATCAGGAGTACAGTTCAAATGACTCATGTTGGCTTCTGTGACGTTTACTATAAACAGACACAACCAGAATGATGAAAAACTATACCCTTTACATTGTTTTTTAACCTTTACCTTCTTTATTTTAACTGTGATTTGCAAAGACAGCACCAACTGCACAAAATGAAACATTTGACTCAATTATCATAAATATCGTGACCTACTTTTCCTCCAAATGAACATAAAATAGCAACTTTTCCACACAAGCTTAAAGGTCCTATATTATGCTAAATCGACTTTTCTGAGCTTTTAACCATGTTAGAACGTTATTTCTACCTCAAACACATACCCAAAGTTGTGTTTTGTTTCATTCGCGCATGTTTAAGTAATTTATTTAGTTTGAGCTACAGTCCTTTCAACGAGCTGTTTCACGCAATGACGTCAATATGTGAAATAAACCACTCCTCTCCAGGAAGTACTCCTCCACACTCCTCCTGCCCCTCTCTCCTGCCCCTCTCTCCTGAACTGTCAACAAGTGGTGCTCTGCAGCTCAGACACAGAGAAGCATCGCTGCTACTGTGTTAGCTTACTTACCGTCAGCAACATGTATTACTAACAAATATTACTGCATAGCTCTACATATTGCTAGGCTACTTTATTATAGTTCTTTCAATACACTGCACACCAGCTCCTTAGGAGTCTCCAGGCAGCATACATTCTCAACTTCAGAAGGCATTGTACGGTCATTTCCACATGTGCACCAATAAACAGAAGCAGTTAACACGCGCTATGCTACGGGCTACACCATAGAAACATACACAATAAATAGTTTCTCATTTACCAAGTAGAAACGTCTTGTAGAAGCCTTCGAGGTCTTTGTGTTTGCTCATATTCTTCGAACTCAGAGTCAGACTCTGGGTCGAAGATATACGGCTCAGTTACTCTCAAAGCCATTGTTGAAAAAGTTATTACTACCATGTACCGTGTTTACTTCAGTCTGTTTCCAGCGTAGCTCTAGCGTGATGTCATGAGTGGGCGGAGCCAACACGGGAGAGCTGAGCCTTAAAGTGACAGCGCCAAATCAGACCGTTCACTTTGGACTCATGATGAGAGCTCATCCAAACCGCTTGTATAAGATAAATATTGTGTGTTTCATGTTGCAAAACGTGATATGGTAACCTAAATGTATCCAAAATACACTGTATAATGTTCAAAATAGTATAATATGGGACCTTTAAAAAAATGAAAGAGACACAGTTTGTTTGTCATAATGTTGTCACTATGGAACTTTTATCTATTCTTACAATTCATTTTCATTCAATAAAATCAAAAAACATACTTATAATGGCAGAAACTGCAGCTTAAAAATATCTACAATGTCAAACTATGACAAGGATTTCTGTACGTCCTGGAAACACTGAGCCATGTGTTTAGTTTGATTTAGAGGAAACAGAGTGAGTTGTGAAAGTTAAACACTCTTCACTGTTTGGGGTTTATTCACGGCTCCTCAACAACACAAACATTAAACTGACTTACGACTTTAGAAGATAACCGTGTGTTTCAAAGGCTTGTAGTTTGGGCTGTTTGTGTTTAATGGGCCTTGATCAAAATGAGCGTAAAGAGCAGCAGAGAACAGTTATGACGGCTGTAAATGTGACAGAAACTGTGTCTACAACAAACTCACTCAGACGTGGACAAAGAAATACAAATACTAAGTGCAGCGTAAACTAGTTTTGTAGTAAAAGCAGATGTCTTGGTTTAAAGATGAGTTTTAGTGGACTTCATCTTCAACTCAAACCCTTTTTAAATCAATATTTTCTCACAGAAGTCTTGGGATTTACATTAAGACTGAACAAGACCACAACAGATTAGTTAGGATTGAATACAAATGTCTATTATTGTGTTTTAAATCAACAAACCAACAAACCCTCCTGTGTTTAAGTTACTGGTCCAAGACTGAATTTCCAACTGTTTCTTCAAAGACAATACATCGGTTTTGGTTCAGACTTTTGCTTTTTGTTTTAACTCACTCTGGACTTGCTCTTTATTCGTGTGATCTTGAATATAACACTCAAATCCAGACATTTGAAGAGTATTAAGAGTGTAGCAGATGCATTTTTTCTGTGCTAATGCACGATTGATCAGGATTCTGCATCTGCAAAACCTGCCATCTCACTCACATTTAGAAAATGCTGATTTATCAGATTTAAAGCAACAACAACGATCCAAATACCGGACACTGTGCAGAAAACCTGGAGAAATCAAAGATGACTGTCATTGTTACTTTGTCATAAAAGTCAACGCTCACTTCCTACATTTACCGACACAATAATGCTGCTAAAAAGTAGTTTCTTTCTCTGTTTTACCTGTCTCCATAACAAACACTAAGTCCATAAATTGCTTTTTTGCCAGAGGGAAAAAGAATCAAACTCTGTCTTTTTCTTCTTTATGAAATATTAATATTAATAGTATAACAGCAACAATAAAGGTTTGGGCTGGGCCAGTGTAATAAACATGTGTCTGGTTTGTTTGCACCAACGAGTAGCGTTGATCATCTTGATCATCCATCCACACCGTCGCCTCGTGCTCGTCTTCGTCTGTTGTTAAAGTCAGATTAGTCAGACTGCTGCAGATGGAGGAGCCTCTTCTGACAGACGCTGAGTGATGTGGTGTTTGTCTAAACTTCAGACTCTTTGTCCTGCTTTAGAGTCACATTCATTTGTGTTTTATAAAAGGGCTTGTAGCTTATTCCCTTCAGTAGATATTTCTCAGTAAACTCCTGGTTTGGAGAAGTGCTATGAATGGACACTAATGAGTGCAGTTAAAACATGACTGTGTTTTATTCTGTCCCACGTTTATACACCTCTAGAACTCTCCACAGTTAAAGCACCTGCTGCATGTCCTTGCACTGTTTTAGTCATTTTGCTGCAAGATTTGTGTTTGGAACTGACCACAGCCCAGAACTGTGAGAAAAGAGTTAAAAACTACAAAACACTTTAAATGATAACTTCACTGTTTTCTTACTGTTCTCTATTGTTCATTGTTCTGGTCACAAACCCTGACATCTGTTTAAAGCTGTCTCCTTCTCTGGGCTAGAGTCCTATTAGTGGACCACACCTTTAAATTCTCTAGTTTAGCTCCTGATTAAGCCTTAATGCTGAAATAATTGGAGAGAACATCATGGTTTAGTCTCTGTTTTTACCAGACGAGTCTCAAAATCCACATTTGCTAAAAACTGAACTATCCCTTTAAGAAGAAAATTGCATCATGTGACCGTGGCTTTGGGCTTTGGGTTGAATAATGAGGATTCAGTTTAATATCGATTCAATTTGCATAATGACCGTATCCCCAAGCTGTCGGTATATCCTTGTGGAGCGTATGTACGTCTGTGTGCAGCAGGTACGTCTGTGTTGAGGGGATTGAGGGCGGTGGGAGAAGTCAGAGGGTTACGCTGTGATCAGTCGACTTCAATTTGGGTCGTGTTACGTACCGGGAGGTGGGCAGCGGGGGTCCGCCGGAGCTGGCGGCCGGGCACTCCCCTGCGTATTAATTACATCTACTTACAGTGCGCCCAGGAGCTTCTGGAGCGTCCTCACTGTAATATGGTTTCATATGAGACACGCTGTGTTCACGCTGACAGCACAGCCCATAATACCCTCCTCATCAGGCGCTCTGACCGTGGACATTAGCTCTGCAGAGGCTCTTATACCTGCACCTGCCTGGGCTGGAGTTTCAAACAGACTGTTTTTTTCTTTAGGTGAACACCGAGACAAAAATACCAGGCTCTCAGCTGCATTTTTACAAGAGCTATTGAGTAAATGGCTGTAGATTTATTTTCTTGGAATAAATTCTAGTCCCTAACATCAAAGAAGCCACATTTAAAATTCAGCGTTCATGTAAGGCCCCAAGCCGGAGGTACACAGAGGACTGAATATGCACTACACTTTAAGAACATTAGGTATACAGTATGAATCATGAACATGCTGACGATGGTTATACATATTAAAGCATGTTTTAAGATTCTAAATCTTCTTCCATCCTGGAAACCAAGCCCGCTCCTCATTCCCCAACAGCAGACTCTTCCTGCTTTTATTTCATTACTAGACCAATTATCCACCGCAAAATATTAAGACATTAGTTCAAAGTTAAACAAACCTTCGGCTCTAGCTCTGAGTTGTGTATCGGACCAATGCGATCGAGCAAATCTCTGTCAATTAGCACCGTTTAGCCGCGTTAAAGGCATATCCAGAGCAGGAATAGACACTTTCTCTTTATTATCAGTACTCATTCCTTCCTTGTTAGTGCAGGACAATTACAGCATAAACAACTCAAAAAGGAAATGACTTACAACATGCATCAAGCTCCCTGTATGTGCATGAATTAAAAGCCTTGATAATAAAGCCTCGATGTCGTTTTTCAGATGATTCCTTTCATAATATTCTGTTTGGAACATCACATCAACTTTTTTTTCTCAAATATAAACAAAAATAAATGGGGTAATACCTAATTCGTTCCTACATACACATTTAAAACATGTTATCTACCCTTCTGCAAGCCTCTGGTTATACATTTATTCCATCTGGGTTTGTCACATTTGATTCTCTATTGACAGAAATAACTGAACATTGAATAAATCATGCTCTTCCACAAAATGTCATGTTACTTAATACACACGAATGTTGAAATGTACTCTTTAAAATCTAGTGGGAAGTTATCTATGAATGTCAAAGTAATAATTTAACATTTCTAAACCAGCTTGGCATTTTCATACATTGCATTTATGAAGAATACTCTCGAACTTAAAACATAATAACTTAAGAACTTAAAATATAATAGATACAACCCTTCGTATTGTTCATGTGTAGATCTTCAAGTGCAACACAGATCTATTCAGACTCTAGCTCTCTGTCTAATGTGTGTTTTGTGATTCTCCAGAACAGAAAGAAGACTTGGTTCCAGCTAATAATGCACTTTGTATTCATCACATGACAACAAACTGTGCAAAAAAAATACTTGAGTGAACCCAAGACAAGACAAAAAAAGAGATAAATATTACTGCAACTCATTAAACTGTATATTACATTTGTCAGTTTAGGAACACAACAGAAGGCTTCCTATGTTCATGTCAATGTAAAAGTGTGCTTTTTTTATTTTAGAACATGATGAATCTATGCAGCAACAGCATCAGAATGCACTCAGTCCTGCAGCTTTTATTCTTTCCCATTCCTCGTCGCTCTTTCATCTACTTGTCCCTAAGATTGTGCTCCGCCGCCTTCATCCGACTCCCTTTGTACCTCCGCCTTTAGCTTTTTACACCGCCGCCCCCCTCCGTCTCCCTCCGTCCCCCTCCGTCCCCCTCGTGCGGGCCATCAGAATTCATTACGGGCCGGGCTGATTCATGGCTCAGTCCCACATCGTTGGCGAGCGCGGCGGCGTGCCGATAAATCTACCGCGACGCATGCTCTCACTGCAACAACACACAAACACACGGCGTACTGCGTAGATATCGGCGCGTACCAGAGTCCACACACGAACACACGAAGCTGAATATGAACCAGACGTATACGTGCAGCTATTACAGCCTCAGATCATACATGTGGAGAGAGCCATGAGCTGCGTGTCATTACAGGCTCAGACCCGCCGTGTGCCGTGATCTATACGTTTGTTATATTAGCTCTAAAGACTCTAGTCTAATAAACAGCAGACTGGAGCTCCCTGCTCTGCACTCAAACCAACAAATAAGAATTTCTCTCCAAGTCTACAGCACATGTTCAAATCAATATCTTTCACCACATGTATTTGGACAAAATATTGGGCAGATGGAAGTGTTTGCCTTTGATTTGTTTTTGATTTTCCCGAAGCAGACAGCATTACAAACACTAGACACTCACCAAAACCCGTCCCACGCTCAAATGTAGCCGTTTCCAAATGTCACTCGGTGTTAAAGTGATGTTGTGAAATGTTTCTGGTGATTGATTGTGATGAGGTAGAATAAGGTCTGGTTAAGGTTAGGGAAAAACAACAGGGCTTTGTTTAATACCATACAATAGCCTGCTATCTTTCTCTAAACTTAACCAGACTTTTCTGACCTTAGTGTCCAAACTTACAGAAGGTTGTCTCGGTGGAAGTGGACGATGGGTGGGTTTAATGCAGGGAAAGAAAGGATTTCACGACATGGAATAATACTGCTTACATTAATGTTGTCAAATTAAGTATAGCTCTGCTTAAAAGATGGTTTAACAAAAGTACTTCTTGATCCTAAAACTATCAAGAGCACTGCTATTGGAGAATATTAAGCACACATTTCTAAATGAAAGTCTAAGACCCATTTCCACTAGACATAAAGTCAAGAGTATGTCCTGGTGCCATGGCTGTTCACATGCCCTAAAAGAAGAGAGTTAGATGTGGAAATGAAATCATCAGATGACTTCAAAAAGGACACCAACATTCAAAGGAGCGCTTTACGGCACTTAAACGGAGGAGACATAAATAGGCCAATACACTGGACCGTAGCAGAGTCGTATTTGTGCAAAATACGCAAGAAAGAAATACTCTCTTTCAAACTTGCCGGCTTTGATAGTCTCAACTTGTAAACAAATGACATCCAAGAACACACAGTCTCTAGAGGGATCTGCGTCCTGTAGGTGCTAAAAGTTACACACTGCCCCTTTAAAAAGTCTTCATAAATTGGAAAAGGTAAAATAATAGCCACACATTGGACACTTATATTGGGCACAATGAGACAAATTGAATGCAACTCTAAACAGGTGTCCTAATGGACCACGGTATAACCAGAAAAGTTAATAAAACTGCTGATGAGACAAATACATCGAAAAAAAACGGCTCAATTTTGTTCCGTTCATTGTTTTTGGAACAGATTTATTTTATCCACAGCCAACAAAAATCTTCTACGAGTCCCAGAAGTGAGGAGGCTCCACACGCTGCACAATGACAACACCTGAGTGGCCAGAACACTTCAGTGTCTATGTACCCAATGAAGCATTCTTTACTTTCATTGAAACGAGTGTCTGTCTTTGAGTCTAGGGGCTTAATTTAGTGGAGCATCCCCTTCACCTCAAACTTTGTTTCTGTAAACTCTGGAGGCCAAACAAGGACCGCGTTTCATTTAGGATCACGTTGAGTCAATTTAGAAGACGGAAAACAAGACGAACCCCCCTGGTACGTCAATGTAACTAGGAAACCTTTTTTTTTTAACCTTTTTCCACTGGATTTATTGGACTTTTCCACGTTCTGAGAAAGCACAAGTGAAAGCAAAGGTAGAGAATGTTTCAAAATGGACAAAGCATACCGTGTGAATTCATTCAGATCAAGATAAACAAGTCAGAAACCACTCCACCGTAAATATATGATGGTACTATAAGACGAATACTCTTTGAAATGAAAAATAACCAGGGATTTTCACTTAAAGGTCAGCCATCTCTCGTCTGAACTTCCTCTAAACCCTGCACTTCGACTGAAAGGCTCCGGACTAAATCATCTGTGGTGTCGTTTTGACGAGCTATAGCGTGTCTTGTGTTCAGTTTTTAGTGTGTGTGTGTGTGTGTGTGTGTGTGTCCATCTGTGAGTGAAATATCGACGGCGCGGTGAGACGGCCGAGGCGTGGACTGTTCGAGACCATCTAAACGGCACCAGTCGATGCATCATCCTCGTGCCAGTGCCTCGCCAAATGTCTGCGCTCGGCCTCCATCTTTACTTCCCTCTGCCGTCGCCGGCTTCCATCTCTCGCTCCTCTCGCTCCTCTCACTCCGGTCCCAGTCACTCTCTTTAATTAAGCCCACCCCCCGCTGCCTCTTTACCCGCAGGCTGCAGCATTCATACCCCGCTCAGAAAACGGACATCTTATGAAAATACATTAGTTTGCATTTCAATGAGCTTTAGAATTAGTATAAGGAGGAAAAAAAAAATACAATTGCCCGTAGATTACAAATAACACTTTTGGAAAACAATCACACGTATGTTTCTTCTACTTCTCCACAAATTCTGAAGATTTAGGGTATGCAATGTCAAAAAATATTAAAAGAACATGATAAAGCAACACACACCCTTTGAGTAATGTTCTTTTTTATTTTCTTTTAATGGACTAAGGTTAAAAAAAGCAATTTGAAAGCTAAGCACACAGCTAATTCTTTTCATTTTAAAAAGCTATCCCTTATTTCCCACTATTTTAATAGTTCTACCACTTATTTTCATTTTATTTTATATAATGTCACCATTTCAAGACAAACCAGATGCATTGTTTTGAATGGTTTAGCACAAAGGCTATGAGAAAGAAATGTTAGAATAAAGATTAGACCGTGTAAAAGCTATCATAAAAGGAAAGATACAAGTACGTAGCATTCACACAACGGTAAATGCATATCATTTAAGCTCTATTATAGATTTAAGCCATGGTTGAAGTCATCTGTTGCATTTGTTTTCACTGGTGTCTACTTTTAGAAGACCATAGTCATACATTTTTGTGTGCGTTTAGACGTAAAAAATGGATTGTTCCCAGTTTTCTTATTCACCTGATCTTCTGCTATAGACCGAGCAGTGTATAGAAACTTGGATTAAAAGCCGTTCCTCTTTTTCAGCCTGACAGCCACAGCACAAGGTTAGCCTTTGCAGCTGGAAGCCAATTAACAACACCCACAGTAGCTTTGACATCTTTGCTCAGCAGGGATTCATGCTAAGTGACAACGTACAGTTTGTTATCTAACTATTTTGAGCCGAGTTAAACACTAGAGTTACTGCACGTTAATAGATTCTGTTGAGAATTACAGTCGATAATAATTAGAGCGAAAGAAGATTGTGGAGTTTTAGTTTGTGGCATTAAAATATGGCATTTGTCAAAGGAAGACGGTTGTTCAATGATTGATTTAATAGTGTTGTAGTGTTTGATCTGTCAGTCAAAAATGTCAAGAATTAGGCTCAAATGGGCTCGTGCATATCAAACAGAGGCAGAAAAACAGGGCAAAAACGTCCAGAAAACCAGGCAAATGTCAGTTTTTAACAAAGAAAAGTCCACAAACGCAAAGACGGGATCAAGAGGAACAGAAAGGTAAATAAAACACTTACTGGGAGGTGGGTAGAGGGCAGAAACGGAGACTCAAAGACAGTGTGTGAGGCAAAAAGTGAGGCTTTATAAAGTGGAGTGATCAGTAATGAGGAGCAGGTGTGTGAGGCAGGTGTGTTTAATGAGTAGGAGGGACATACTGAGCTCAATGGGAGGGGACAAGGAACCGAAAAGGGTCTTAAAGTGACACTCATGACACAAAAAATAAATGTAAATGTACTAATACTGCAAGATTTATCACTGTACTGTAGTTATGATATCAACGAGTTAAATAAATGTTGGAAATACTGTTTTTAAATGCAATTATATGATTATAATGTCTTCTATTTGTGCTTTACATGTGAAAAAACGTGTCAAATCAGACTTTTAAATCCAATAAACCAATCTGAACAGAGTATAAAACCCTCGATTTCTGGATGAATCGATTTATGTTTAACATCCCTGTGAAAATATCATCTTTTCTTGATAAAGTGCAGCCCTGGGAAGTACATTTAAGGCAAAAAATACCCATCTCTTTAAAAAGTGGAGAGAGTTATTCCTACACAAAGTTTACTCGTACGTACATTACTATAAATAACACCGTTTCATTTACAGTTACTTACAAACTGAGCGGTGCCACTTAAGTAGAAAGTCCCGGCCCTCTGTCCCCTCTGGGATCGATGCCGATACTTGTGAATGTCAGCGCTTCAAACCAGAAGGCTCTCTGACGTAAAGCCTGCCTTTCTCTCGTCTTGTTTTGCACTTGCGTCTGTCCCGTCCCTCCCTTTCCCAGTCTGGA
>JAWCTZ010001014.1:0-26110 GCA_036850595.1 Rhyacichthys aspro | reverse complement strand
AAGTGTTGCGTTTATATTTTTGTTCAGTGTAGAATAAAAACCCTTCCACCAGGGGCAGTTTAACACAGCCTGACAAATTGTTTAGTCCTGGTTTAATCCAGGTTTAGACCAGGTTTAGTCCTGGTTTAAACCAGGTTTAGACCTCATCTAGTCCTGGTGCAGACCTGGTTTAGACCTGGTTTAGTCCAGGTTTAGACCTGGTTTGAACCTGGTTTAGACCTGGTTTAGACCTGGTTTGGACCTGGTTTAGACCTGGTTTAGTCCTGGTTTAGACCTGGTTTAGACCTGGTTTAGACCTGGTTTAGTCCTGGTTTAGACCTGGTTTAGTCCTGGTTTAGACCTGGTTTTGACCTGGTTTAGACCTGGTTTAGTCCTGGTTTAGACCTGGTTTAGACCTGGTTAATACCTGGTTTAGACCTGGTTTGGACCTGGTTTAGACCTGGTTAATACCTGGTTTAGACCTGGTTTAGTCCTGGTTTAGACCTGGTTTGGGCCTGGTTAATACCTGGTTTAGTCCTGGTTTAGACCTGGTTTAGTCCTGGTTTAGACCTGGTTTGGACCTGGTTTAGACCTGGTTTAGTCCTGGTTTAGACCTGGTTTGGACCTGGTTCAGACCTGGTTAATACCTGGTTTAGATCTGGTTTAGTCCTGGTTTAGACCTGGTTTAGACCTGGTTTAGACCTGGTTTAGTCCTGGTTTAGACCTTGTTTGGACTTGGTTTAGACCTGGTTTAGTCCTGGTTTAGACCTTGTTTGGACCTGGTTTAGTCCTGGTTTAGACCTTGTTTGGACCTGGTTTAGACCTGGTTTAGTCCGGGTTTAGACCTTGTTTGGACCTGGTTTAGTCCTGGTTTAGACCTTGTTTGGACCTGGTTTAGTCCTGGTTTAGACCTTGTTTGGACCTGGTTTAGACCTGGTTTAGTCCGGGTTCAGTCCTGGTTAAAAACAGACACTTTTTTTTTTTTTTTGTGTCACTTTTTATTTTTTACAAAAGTCTCTTTTCTGCTGAGTCTAAGTCAGACCTGCCTCATGCTGCAGGATTTCACACAAACACATTTAAAAAACACACTTTTGGATAAAACTACAACACTTTTCACAGAAATATAACACTGTTCGGTTAAATTCATCTCGAACTCCTTTTACTCAATGACAGACTCTGGTTTAACGACGACACACCTCAGAACTGATTACAACATGCATTTCTGCTCTTTTCATTCATTAACTACATTCCCATGATGCTTGTCACCTGTCAAAGGCTAACATCGTTTGTATTGTTTCGTTTTGGATTGAGTTTGTTTTTCTTACTTTGTTTGTTAGTATTAGTTTAAAATGGCTGTTTCTGCTTCAATAGTGGTTCACTACATTTCCCATGATCCCTTTCATCTGCTTCTACATAAGTTTATTAAAGGCTCCTAAAAGCTGCTCAAACTGTTTGAAACCATCCTGTTGGACAAAAGCATTTGGAGTACAACAGTTTGGATCTGCTGCTTTTCATCATTTACTTCATTTCCCATGATGCTTTGCATTTGCATCCTATTATTTATATGATAATGTATATTGATTGATTTATGAACTTGATGCTGAGTACATTAACACTGGTGGTTTACTACATTTCCCATGATCCATTTCACCTACTTTTTTTATCACAATATAAAAAAATAACTTGTTCTTCTTCTGTTTTCTTACATTTCTTTTTAGCCTTCACAGTTATTATTTATCACTTTAGATAATATTATAACCGCTGAAGAAAATAAGACACTGAGGTAAAATAGAAACAATTAAAAGCAGAAAACTAAAATTGTTGGCGTTTAATGTCCTTCCAAAGTGCTTTCTGAGATTGTAAGATGAATTTGTAGCTTTCTCAGTTGAAGTTTTTATTGATAGTTTTTAGATGAACCTGAACCGTGATTGGCTTCAGTGAGTCATGTGACCAAGAAGCACTTAAAATGTAATGAATGAGAAAAACCCAAATGACTAACACAGACCATTTTGCTTTGACAAAACACAAAGTTATGGGGAAGTTTTTGCTTTTTTTTCACTATTTTTAAAGCAAAAACATTTCTAAATCTGACAAATAATGAAAATTGAGATGTAGCGTGTGAAACTGCAGCGTTGAGAGTGAACGGTGTTTGTTGAGTCAGAATCTGAGGCTGTCGTTCAGAGTTAGGCTGGTTCTTTGGCGCGAAGCTGCTGCTTCTCCTCTTCTTCTTCTTCTATGGTTTTGTTTTTATTTGCTGCGGGGCATCGTTCGGCTCGAGCGGCTCTGGATCACCTTCTGGAACAGGTCTTCTACAAAAACACACTCTCATTATTGAATCTGTTCAATCTAAGGGTTTTTAAAGGAAACAGACGAAGGACTCACCGTTTTTAATGCTTCTGGAGTTCAGCTGAAAAAGACAAAGACTGGATTCATTTAAAGATAAAACACTCAGCTACTCCTTGTGTTTCCAGAAGATAAATAAAGTTATTTGAAATTATATAATAATAACACTGCTGTTGTTTATTCATGTCCCTATGTGAGAAAGTGTTTAAGACCTGTCCCTCACATCAAAGTTTTCCACGTCCATCGTCAGATTCATATCTGTTTGTTGTTTTGGCAGGTTTTTTTGTGTGGTTTTTTTTTGCTTATGTTTGTCGGTAATTTTGTCCAACCTTGGCTAGTTTTTGTTTGTTGTAGTTTGCCGTTTATAGCCATTGTTGGTCATTGACATTAATATTAGTTTGTTAGTCTTTGTGTCTAACTGTATTTGTTTTGGCTGTTTGTTGTTTTGTTGTCGTGTGCGTCCAGTTTAACCCCAGACAGCGGTCCAGTTAAAGGGTCTGAGTGTTGAGTCCTTACTCTGACGGTGGACAGAGACCCCAGGGCAGCGGCGGGTCCATCGGCCTGTTCTCTCTCCACTTTAGGAGCTGACGGAGAATAAAAACACACTCATTTATGACGCTGTCAATACAATAATGTAAAAGAGTAATAAAAGAGTATAATGTGTAATAAAGAGTGACTGACGCAGAGGTTTGACGATGCGGTTGACGGCGTGGACCACTCCGTTTGTGGCCATCAGGTCGGCCTCCGCCACCGGAACTCTGTTCACGTAAACCGTGTAGTTACGCTGAACAAACACAGGTTTGAATCAGAACCAGAAAACTCACACGGAACAAGACATGATTAAAGATGTGGGTTCAGTATTTCACTGGAATCAGGTTAGTCACAGTAATATTACAGTAGTATTACAGTATATTGAAGTATAGTACAGTATAGTACAGTATATTACAGTATATTAAAGTATATTACAATATATTATTACAGTATATTAAAGTATATTACAATATATTAAAGTATATTAAAGTATATTACGGTATATTAAAGTATATTACAGTATAGTACAGTATATTAAAGTATATTATGGTATATTACAATATATTAAAGTATAGTACAGTATGTTAAAGTATATTACAATATATTAAAGTATATTAAAGTATAGTACAGTATATTACAGTAGTATTACAGTATATTAAAGTATAGTACAGTATAGTACAGTATATTAAAGTATATTACAATATATTAAAGTATATTAAAGTATAGTACAGTATAGTACAGTATATTAAAAGTATATTAAAGTATATTACAGTATAGTACAGTATATTAAAGTATATTACAGTATAGTACAGTATATTACAATATATTAAAGTATATTACAGTATGTTAAAGTATATTAAAGTATAGTACAGTAGTATTACAGTATATTAAAGTATAGTACAGTATAGTACAGTATATTACAATATATTAAAGTATATTAAAGTATAGTACAGTATATTACAGTATATTAAAGTATAGTACAGTATAGTACAGTATATTACAGTATATTAAAGTATATTACAATATGTTAAAGTGTATTAAAGTATAGTACAGTATATTACAGTACATTAAAGTATAGTACAGTATATTAAAGTATATTACAGTATGTTAAAGTATATTAAAGTATAGTACAGTATATTACAGTATATTAAAGTATATTAACTTATATATTAAAGTATATTACAGTATAGTACAGTATATTAAAGTATATTACAGTATAGTACAGTATATTACAATATATTAAAGTATATTACAGTATGTTAAAGTATATTAAAGTATAGTACAGTATATTACAGTAGTATTACAGTATATTAAAGTATAGTACAGTATAGTACAGTATATTAAAGTATATTACAATATATTAAAGTATATTAAAGTATAGTACAGTATAGTACAGTATATTAAAAGTATATTAAAGTATATTACAGTATAGTACAGTATATTAAAGTATATTACAGTATAGTACAGTATATTACAATATATTAAAGTATATTACAGTATGTTAAAGTATATTAAAGTATAGTACAGTAGTATTACAGTATATTAAAGTATAGTACAGTATAGTACAGTATATTACAGTATATTAAAGTATATTACAATATATTAAAGTATATTAAAGTATAGTACAGTATATTACAGTATATTAAAGTATAGTACAGTATAGTACAGTATATTACAGTATATTAAAGTATATTACAATATGTTAAAGTATATTAAAGTATAGTACAGTATATTACAGTATATTAAAGTATAGTACAGTATATTAAAGTATATTACAGTATGTTAAAGTATATTAAAGTATAGTACAGTATATTACAGTATATTAAAGTATATTAACTTATATATTAAAGTATATTAAAGTATATTACAGTATAGTACAGTATATTAAAGTATATTACAGTATAGTACAGTATATTAAAGTATATTACATTTTATTAAAATACATTACAATATATTAAAGTATATTAAAGTATATTACAGTATATTACAGTATAGTACAGTATATTAAAGTATATTACAATATATTAAAGTATATTAAAGTATAGTACAGTATATTATAGTACATTAAAGTATAGTACAGTACAGTATATTACGATATACTAAAGTATATTACAGTATATTAAAGTATATTACAATATATTAAAGTATATTACAGTATGTTAAAGTATATTAAAGTATAGTACAGTATATTACAGTATATTACAGTATATTAAAGTATATTAAAGTATAGTACAGTATATTACAGTACATTACAGTATAGTACAGTATATTAAATATATTACGGTATATTAAAGTATATTACGGTATATTAAAGTATATTAAAGTATAGTACAGTATATTACAGTATATTACTGTACATTACAGTATATTACAGTATATTACAGTATTTTACAGTACATTACAGTATATTAAAGTATATTACGGTATATTAAAGTATATTAAAGTACATTACAGTATATTAAAGTATATTACGGTATATTAAAGTATATTAAAGTATATTAAAGTATAGTACAGTATATTAAAGTATATTATGGTATATTAAAGTATATTAAAGTATAGTACAGTATATTACAGCATATTACGGTATATTAAAGTATAGTACAGTATATTACAGTATAGTAAAGTACATTACAGTACATTACAGTACAGTACAGTTATTTGAGGGACACTCACCACCCCCAGCTCCAGTCTCTCTCCCTGCAGAGGGGACACTCTGGTGTGGGAGCTGACCCCTCCACTCACCAGCAGACCCTCCCCGAGATGGAAGCGCAGCAGAGTGGACAGCTCCCCACTGTTTCCTGGAGAGAATGCAGGAGTCAGAGGTCACACAGGGGTCACACAGGGGTCGTAGAGGGGTCACAGAGGTTAAAGAGCTTCACATGAAACCTCTCCATCGGGAACGTTCAGTCTGGAGGATCTAAAGGTCTGACAGAGAGCGCTACTGTGGAGTGGACAGATGTTTACAGATGTTTACTGGAATCTACAGAGACACAGCTCCTTCTTTGGTGAAAGCATTTACAGCTGAGTGTTTATGAAACTCCGTTTAGACAAACTGTCAGCTCTGGTCTCTCCGTCACAGCAGGAAAAATGGACCAGGGAGAGTTTACTGGACACAAACACTGTCAAAGAACAGAGGTGTCCAGACTTCTCTGAGCGTCTGATGTAGAGAAATCAACGAAGGGCTGGAGTGTCCTCGAGGGATTCAGGGCTCCACATTTTAATAATAATAAAGTGCAGAAGCAAAAGACAACAATCTTTCATCAGGGAGGGAACTATTTACCTTTTATTGTTGAATGTGGAGAGAAAGTCCTGTACATATGTAATAAATCATATTTGAAGCAGACTTTTCTAAACTTGGATCATTGTTAATATTGAATCTAAATCAGAGTAAATCCTGTTGTAGCAGCGAGAGTCTGGACCTGGTCTAGACCTGGTCTGGACCTGGTCTAAGCAGGTAGAGGCTAGCCTGGTCTGGACCTGGTCTAGACCTGGTCTAGACCTGGTCTAAGCAGGTAGAGGCTGGACCTGGTCTAGACCTGGTCTGGACCTGGTCTGGACCTGGTCTAGACCTGGTCTAGACCTGGTCTAAGCAGGTAGAGGCTGGAGGTACAGCTGCTGCAGGAAACATTCAACTGTTTCTGTTTATTCCATCTTTCTCAACATTAAATTCATGCTGCAGCAGTTTCCTCTCATTTAGACTCAATATTAGAGTTTGTACAGGTTCTGCTTGTGTTTAATGCAGTGGAGACGATAAATAAATGTTTAAATTCATGAAGACCACGTTTAAAACACAAACACTAGCTTTGAGTCGAGAAAAAGAACAATATTTATCATGTTTCTGTTTGAATCTGACGTTTATCACAAAAAAAGAGGAATTAATCTGAGAAATAGTAACAGTAATAGTTTAATGTTTTTACTTTCTCAACTGCTCTTTACTTTCTCAACTGTTACATGGTCTCTGATTGGTCTCTGATTGGTCTCTGATTGGTCTCTGATTGGTCTCTGATTGGTCTCTGATTGGTCTCTGATTGGTCTCTGATTGGTCTCTTACTGGTCTCTGATTGGTCTCTTACTGGTCTCTGATTGGTCTCTACTGGTCTCTTTGGTCTTACTGGTCTCTGATTGGTCTCTTACTGGTCTCTGATTGGTCTCTTACTGGTCTCTGATTGGTCTCTTACTGGTCTCTGATTGGTCTCTTACTGGTCTCTTACTGGTCTCTGATTGGTCTCTTACTGGTCTCTGATTGGTCTCTTACTGGTCTCTTACTGGTCTCTGATTGGTCTCTTACTGGTCTCTGATTGGTCTCTGATTGGTCTCTTACTGGTCTCTGATTGGTCTCTTACTGGTCTCTGATTGGTCTCTTACTGGTCTCTTACTGGTCTCTGATTGGTCTCTGATTGGTCTCTTACTGGTCTCTGATTGGTCTCTGATTGGTCTCTTACTGGTCTCTGATTGGTCTCTTACTGGTCTCTGATTGGTCTCTTACTGGTCTCTGATTGGTCTCTTACTGGTCTCTGATTGGTCTCTTACTGGTCTCTTACTGGTCTCTTACTGGTCTCTTACTGGTCTCTGATTGGTCTCTTACTGGTCTCTGATTGGTCTCTTACTGGTCTCTTACTGGTCTCTGATTGGTCTCTTACTGGTCTCTGATTGGTCTCTGATTGGTCTCTTACTGGTCTCTGATTGGTCTCTTACTGGTCTCTGATTGGTCTCTTACTGGTCTCTGATTGGTCTCTTACTGGTCTCTTACTGGTCTCTGATTGGTCTCTTACTGGTCTCTGATTGGTCTCTTACTGGTCTCTGATTGGTCTCTCACTGGTTTCTGATTGGTCTCTTACTGGTCTCTGATTGGTCTCTTACTGGTCTCTTACTGGTCTCTGATTGGTCTCTTACTGGTCTCTGATTGGTCTCTGATTGGTCTCTTACTGGTCTCTGATTGGTCTCTCACTGGTCTCTGATTGGTCTCTGATTGGTCTCTCACTGGTCTCTGATTGGTCTCTTACTGGTCTCTGATTGGTCTCTTACTGGTCTCTGATTGGTCTCTTACTGGTCTCTTACTGGTCTCTGATTGGTCTCTTACTGGTCTCTTACTGGTCTCTGATTGGTCTCTTACTGGTCTCTGATTGGTCTCTGATTGGTCTCTTACTGGTCTCTTACTGGTCTCTGATTGGTCTCTTACTGGTCTCTTACTGGTCTCTGATTGGTCTCTTACTGGTCTCTTACTGGTCTCTTACTGGTCTCTTACTGGTCTCTTACTGGTCTCTGATTGGTCTCTTACTGGTCTCTTACTGGTCTCTTACTGGTCTCTTACTGGTCTCTTACTGGTCTCTTACTCATGAGGCGGCTGCGCTCGGCCGTGGGGATGGAGTTGAAGGCGTCGTTGGTCGGAGCGAAGAAGGTGAGCGCCCCCTGTTGGTTCAACAGCTCTGTCATCCCGGCCGTCTGGATCGCCCCCACCAGGACGCTGAGGGAATTACACACTGGGATCAGAAACAATAATCCACTGATAAAACAGTGGAGTTTACTTAACGAGGCGACTCATACTTCTGCAGGTAACTAATGTACACAAGTGGACTCAAACATGCTTTAGATGGACTTAAAAGATTTTAGATGGATTTTAACAGGTTTTGGTTAGATTTAAAACAGGTTTGAACAGGCTTTAGTTGGTTTCAAATGGATTTTAAAGGGTTTAGATGGTTTTAAACTGGTTTTAGATGGATTTGAACAGGTTTTAGTTGGATTTGGATGATGTGTTAAACAGAGAATAATGAGCCTCAGATTCTCACTGGTTTTATTTCTCTGTAAAACTCTGAAAAGCTCTCGGGGGTTTTCTCTGCAGCTCGTTCATAAAACCACTGTAAATGTTCCACCTTCAAACAGTTTTCCACAAACACAGCTGAGCGCGGCGCGGAGCCCACTCAAACAGAAACACGACGCTCCATCACAACACAAACGCTCGATTCCTTTCGTTGGTCTCATTCTTTTCGTCTCGAGAGTGAAGGCTTTGACACGTCTCACAAATCACCTCCGAATCACCGCTCTGTGGGTTCTGAGGCTCAGTACTGTTAAAAATCTGCTGTAAAGGCTGGAAACGAGCACGGGAACCAACACGTGACCCAATCAGGTCCACCGTGTACCTTCATATGAGCTCTGGGGTGTTCTGCCTGAATCTGTCGTCAGGCTGGGGTTTCCTCTCAGTACATTCTGTTCATACGTGTGAAGGCAGATGACGGCTGTATTTGTGGAGAGTCCTCTGCTGAATCCTGGTTTGTTTTCATGTGGCTCTACCTGAATCTGTCGTCAGCCTTCAGCACATCCCTGAACATTCTCAGTCTGTTCTTTACCTCTGCTCTGCTCGTGTAAGTGTTCCACCTGAATCTGTCGTCAGTCCTAAACACGTCCGGCACAGTCCCATATGTTTCCTCTGTTTTACACAGAACTGTGTTAAAGTTAGAGTTAAAGGCAGGTTGGATATGAAAGGTAACGTAAACTCTAAAGTGTGTTTATTTTTATTATTTATCAAAATGCAAAGTGAAAGAACTGAAAAATATTACATATACTATATTTGGTCTGAGTTTGTCTCAAAACAGCAACAGTTTGAGAAGGATCTGGACTAAACCAGACCATGTAATCCCAGACAAAACCAGACCAAACTGACAAACTGGCAAACCAGAAAAACTAAACCAGACCATGTAATCCCAGACAAAACCAGACCAGACTGGACTAAACCAGACCATGTAATCCCAGACAAAACCAGACCAGACTGGACTAAACCAGACCATGTAATCCCAGACAAAACCAGACCAAACTGGACTAAAACAGACATAGATTTGATTTAGAATTGTCTTCTATTCTTTCACTTTTCATTTTATAAATTAATAAAAATAAACATACTTTTTATATCGAACCTGCAGAAAACCTTTGCACAGTTCTGGATGTTCTGTACATTTTTATGATCGAAGACTCTGGGTGTTGTACTTGAATTTGTCATCAGTCTGGAACGTCCTCTGTTCTTAACGTCCTGTATGTACGAGTCTTTACTGTGTTCTGCCTGAATCTGTCTTGGGTTTTCAGCCTCCCGTGACCGTCCTCACGTGTTTCCTCTGCTCTGGTGCAGTATTTGAGCTGAGACTCTGTTGTTTATGTTAGAAGTGTGTATGTTGTACCTGAATGTGGACTTTCCTGTGCTCTGTTTCTGCAGAACACATTTACATCGGCTGAAACATGTCCGGCTCAGTCCCGTATGTTTCCTCTGCTCTGTGTGTTCTTTACTTATGACTTTAGACGTTGTACCTGAATCTGTCGTCAGTGTTGAGCTCATCCATGACTCTGTTCTGATTTATTCAGCGTAGGTACACGTATGGGAGGTGTAAAGGTAGACAAGGTAGAAAACTCTTCCTAAACACTACAGCTGTGAGGCTTTGGATCATCCTGTCCAGATTTGTCAAAGACATAATCTCCATCTTGACTGATAATAGTTTTTTGAGCTGTTGACGCTCCGTTTGCGTCCCTCCCTCGTCCCGCTGCAGGTTCATGATTCATCTGAAACATTCGTGCTCACGGCTGCTCGGTTTCAGTTAAAAGTGCAGTTTTTGTGCAGCTTGACTTATTGAAATGAGCTGCTGTCAGTTTTTGTGAATATGACGCTAAAAAGGCCCTGTTGCACAATCTCAAATAATCATGCCTCACCAAACACAAGAGTTCAGTGGATCCGGCTCTGAGTGTCGTACCTGAATCTGTCGTCGGCCTTCAGGACGTCCATGACCGTCCCCATCGGAGGAGAGATGAGTTTGTCCACCGTGAACATGGAGCCGTAACGTCCCACTCTGTCGTGAGCCGCGATGCAGGCGTTCTCTATGCACAGGTTCTGCACAAAAACAACACACAGATTTTATGATGATGAGAGTCATGCAGTTTTGTTTTTGAAAAAAAACAAGACCTGAGGCAGAAAGGCCATTCAGACACGAGACCAGGTCAAAAGAAGAGGTTTGGATTGGTTTGAGTTTGGAATGCTCTAGGACTGGTTTAGACCTAGATTTAAGTGGTATTATCAGCAGGTCTGTGGCGGTTTTAGTAGGACTCTGGGTGGTTTTAGCATGAGTTGAGGTGGTTTTAGCAGGACTTCAGCAGGATTTAACAGGACTGGAGGTGGTTTCAGCAGGACTGGAGGTGGTTTCAGCAGGACCGGAGGTGGTTTTAGCATGAGTTGAGGTGGTTTTAGCAGGACTTCAGCAGGATTTAGCAGGACTGGAGGTGGTTTTAGCGGGACTTGAGTAGTTTTAACAGGACTGGAGGTGGTTTCAGCAGGACTGGAGGTGGTTTCAGCAGGACTGGAGGTGGTTTTAGCGCTACTTGAGTAGTTTTAACAGGACTGGAGGTGGTTTCATCAGGACTGGAGGTGGTTTCAGCAGGACCGGAGGTGGTTTTAGCAGGACTTCAGCAGGTTTTAGCAGGACTGGAGGTGGTTTCATCAGGACTGAGGTGGTTTAGCAGGCTGGAGGTGGTTTTAGCAGGACTTGGGTGGTTTTAGCAGGACTGGAGGTGGTTTTAACAGGACTGGAGGTGGTTTTAGCAGGACTGGAGGTGGTTTTAGCAGGACTGGAGGTGGTTTTAGCAGGACTGGAGGTGGTTTCAGCAGGACTGGAGGTGGTTTTAGCAGGACTGGAGGTGGTTTTAGCAGGACTGGAGGTGGTTTTAACAGGACTGGAGGTGGTTTTAGCAGGACTGGAGGTGGTTTTAACAGGACTGGAGGTGGTTTCAGCAGGACTGGAGGTGGTTTTAGCAGGACTGGAGGTGGTTTTAGCAGGACTGGAGGTGGTTTCAGCAAGACTGGAGGTGGTTTCAGCAGGACTGGAGGTGGTTTTAGTGGGACTTGAGTAGTTTTAACAGGACTGGAGGTGGTTTCAGCAGGACTGGAGGTGGTTTCAGCAAGACTGGAGGTGGTTTCAGCAGGACTGGAGGTGGTTTTAACAGGACTGGAGGTGGTTTTAGCAGGACTGGAGGTGGTTTTAACAGGACTGGAGGTGGTTTCAGCAGGACTGGAGGTGGTTTTAACAGGACTGGAGGTGGTGTTAACAGGACTGGAGGTGGTTTCAGCAGGACTGGAGGTGGTTTCAGCAGGACTGGAGGTGGTTTTTCTGAGGTTTTGGGGGGATCTGAGTCTGGAATGATTTAAGTGGCTGGAGCAGGAAGCGCTGTGGTCTGCAGACTTCATTACGGAGCAGAATGTGAGCCACCCACGAGACCACATCTGGAGACCACATCAGACCGGGACTAGACCAGGACCAGACCGGGACCCGACCGAGACCAGACCCGCATTCGGTCTCAGAGGTTTTAAATGAAGACTTAACACAGAGCAGCCCTTACTGGACTATTATATAATCACTAATATCAGAATAATATCAGAAACAGACTCATGCAGCGCGGCTTATTTCCTGTTCTTCTGTTATTCCACTTCCTGTTTCAACTTTTCACATTAAGAGTTCAGCCGCTGACAGTAATATTTCAGTTAAAATATTTCTTTTATTTCATTTCTCATTTTCAAACCTTAGACTCTGAACCAAGTTCTGCACAAAGCACTTTTTAAATTTGTGTTTTTATGTTTATTGTTGTCATGACAACGGAGGCGTGTCCCTGTGAGCAGCGTTTACTGAGCGTGTGCGGTCTCTTCAGGGGTTTATTTTACAGATTAAACACAGAAAATGAATGAACAGACTGAGCTGGAGTCACAGGAGATATTATTATTTAGAATTACTGCCTTTGGTTCCTCTCTCCTCTTTTTAAAACTAACTAACTCTGTCTCCTGAGTCTGGACCTGGTCTAAGACCGGACTAACTCTGTCTCCATGAGTCTGGACCTGGTCTAAGACCGGACTAACTCTGTCTCCTGAGTCTGGACCTGGTCTAGGACCGGACTAACTCTGTCTCCTGAGTCTGGACCTGGTCTAAGACCGGACTAACTCTGTCTCCTGAGTCTGGACCTGGTCTAGGACCGGACTAACTCTGTCTCCTGAGTCTGGACCTGGTCTAAGACCGGACTAACTCTGTCTCCTGAGTCTGGACCTGGTCTAGGACCGGACTAACTCTGTCTCCTGAGTCTGGACCTGGTCTAAGACCGACTAACTCTGTCTCCTGAGTCTGGACCTGGTCTAAGACCGGACTAACTCTGTCTCCTGAGTCTGGACCTGGTCTAAGACCGGACTAACTCTGTCTCCTGAGTCTGGACCTGGTCTAAGACCGGACTAACTCTGTCTCCATGAGTCTGGACCTGGTCTAAGACCGGACTAACTCTGTCTCCTGAGTCTGGACCTGGTCTAAGACCGGACTAACTCTGTCTCCTGAGTCTGGACCTGGTCTAGGACCGGACTAACTCTGTCTCCTGAGTCTGGACCTGGTCTAAGACCGGACTAACTCTGTCTCCATGAGTCTGGACCTGTTAATTCACTCCGAGGTGGTTGTTACACAGTGACCTCACTGCGTCGCGGTCTAAACCACTCTAACGTGCTCCATGTGTTTTTGGTGCCATCATTAATCAGAGCCAGGCCTAAACCCCTCGACCCCGGACCATTATTTACGGCCCCCGAGGAGTCGTAATCTGCCCGGTAACAGACGACATGTTCCTCTGAGACCGCAGCACAACACGAGAGGAACGTCTGGGCCGACGCCAACGAAAAGAAGAAGGCTTTAAAGAGAAAAGAGGAAAAGAGCTGGAGCTGCTTTTGACTTTAATAATGTCTCAATGTCTTTAAAAAGCCTTGAACTGAACTGAAGTGCATTGAAAAGTAAAACATGATGCAGCTAATCCTAGCTGGTAAAATAAGAACGTAATCAGGAGCAATTTAATACTTACAATGTTAAAAGTGTCCAAAAATGATTATATGAGTCTCCTTTAACTGACTGAACCTGATATATTTTCTTCTAGTTGTGTCTAGTTTATGTCTTTCTGATGCATCTCTGTTTATTGTAAGGGATTGTAATAGATGAGAACCTCTATTCAGGAACAGAAAACCTTGGACAATCACATGCTCCAAAAAGGAGCGCTCCCATTGGTCGACACTTGTCACATGACGTTCCAGGAAATGGTAAATGGTAAATGGCATGCATTTATATAGCGCTTTTCATGCCCTACTCGGGCACCCAAAGCGCTTTACATCATGCTTCCATTCACCCCATTCACACACATTCACACCACCTGGGGCAGGTGGAGCGGCGGGCTGCCATACACCAGGCGCTCAAGCCTTCTCCAACCACCACCAAACTCACCTCTACAATCACACACATTCATACACCAGTGCTGTGGCACTGGAGGCAAGGCGGGTGAAGTGTCTTGCCCAAGGACACAACGACAGTATGAACAGGAGGGAGCGGGAATCGAACCGCCAACCTTCCGGTTATTGGACAACCTGCTCTACCAACTGAGCCACTGCGCCAGGAAGTTTAATAGCTGCAGATAAAGTGTATTTTCAGCTGAATATGTCTTTTAACAGAGAAACAGCTGAAAAAAGAAAAGCATCAACAGAGAAAAGGGAGGCAACGTAAAACACAGATAAATACTGTCAATTCAATCACGTAATGTTTAACGAGGAGGAGATAATTGTCGTCCTGACGCTGAAGTCACAGCTAAGCTAACGCTAAACTCTAAACTTCAGTTTGGTCAAATGGATTAGTATTTTGGAGGAAACATTGGTCTGGTTTTATTTCTTAAATAAAAGAGAACAGCTTTGAGTTGAGTTGATCCAGAAGTTAGAATAAACTAGTTTGATTTTCTGAAACAACAATTAAATGTATGTTAATGTGCAACTTTTAGCAAAGAGTAGAGTTTTAAGAGCACTTTTGTCTCACAGAAACAGGTCTTGAGTTCAAACCCAGGTCAGTATGAAGCCTTTCGGAGCAGTTTGTGTTTTTAAGCAGATAACTCTCAAAAGGCCAGTGTCGGCAGCCATTTGTGACGCTCTGAAGAATGTTTTAAATGAAGCGGTCACGTACGTTTCTGTAGACGAAGACCCTGAGTTTGAGTCCTCCCAGAGTCTCCAGCTCCTGACCATGATACAGAGACTTGGACGAGAAGCGCTCCTTCAGGATGTGATGGGACAGCAGCTTCTTCAGCGCCGGAGTCAGGGACGCACTTCCTGTTTCACAATAAAACACACAACACTCACTCATTCTACTACACTTTTATAAGTCAGGTCTAAACCGGGACTAAACCAGGACTAAACCAGGACTAAACCGGGTCTAAACCGGGACTAAACCGGGACTAAACCGGGACTAAACCGGGACTAAACCGGGACTAAACCGGGACTAAACCGGGTCTAAACCAGGACTAAACCAGGACTAAACCAGGTCTAAACCAGGACTAAACCAGGACTAAACCAGGACTAAATCAGGACTAAACCAGGTCTAAACCAGGACTAAACCCGGTCTAAACCAGGACTAAACCAGGTCTAAACCAGGTCTAAAACAGGACTAAACCAGGTCTAAACCAGGACTAAACCAGGTCTAAACCAGGTCTAAACCAGGTCTAAACCAGGACTAAACCAGGTCTAAACCAGGTCTAAACCAGGTCTAAACCAGGTCTAAACCAGGACTCACCGCTGAAGGCCTCGTCCTGAGGCAGGATCAGGGTGAGGGCCTCTGAACCTGTCAGGTGAGAGCTAAGCCCCGCCTCCACAAACAGTTTTGTCGCCGTGGCAACAGACGAGCCTTCAGCCAGCTCCAGGAGAGTCTTCGCTGCAAAAACACAAACAGTAATAAATAAATATTTAGATTGAACGTGTCGCCCAACAATAAAATAACTGCCTTTTTTTTTCTAAATAAGACTTTATCTGAGTTTTGTTTAACACCAGGTACCGGTCTCACCTGGTCCGGGTCTCACCAGGTACCGGTCTCACCTGGTCCCGGTCTCACCAGGTACTGGTCTCACCTGGTCCCGGTCTCACCAGGTACCGGTCTCACCTGGTCCGGGTCTCACCTGGTCCGGGTCTCACCTGGTCCCGGTCTCACCAGGTACCGGTCTCACCTGGTCCCGGTCTCACCTGGTCCCGGTCTCACCTGGTCCCGGTCTCACCTGGTCCCGGTCTCACCAGGTACCGGTCTCACCTGGTCCGGGTCTCACCTGGTCCGGGTCTCACCTGGTCCGGGTCTCACCTGGTCCCGGTCTCACCTGGTACCGGTCTCACCTGGTACCGGTCTCACCTGGTCCCGGTCTCACCTGGTACCGGTCTCACCTGGTCCGGGTCTCACCTGGTACCGGTCTCACCTGGTCCGGGTCTCACCTGGTCCCGGTCTCACCTGGTCCCGGTCTCAGCAGGTACCGGTCTCACCTGGTCCGGGTCTCACCTGGTACCGGTCTCACCTGGTCCCGGTCTCACCTGGTACCGGTCTCACCTGGTCCCGGTCTCACCAGGTACCGGTCTCACCTGGTCCCGGTCTCACCTGGTACCGGTCTCACCTGGTCCCGGTCTCACCTGAGTCGGGGATGAGCAGCTGGTTGATGTAGTGGACCACTCCGTTGGTTCCTAACTGGTCGGTCTTGGTGACGATGGTCTTTCCGTTCAGGGTCACGTCGTCTCCGTCGCAGCCGACCTCCAGGACCGTCCCCTGAAGGGTCTCCATCGGGACCCCCGCCACGATGGCCTCCGCACACTGCATACTGCTCAGGATGTGGTAGTTCAGCATGTCTGTGGGACAGAGACCGGGTCAGGACCGGGTCTGGACCGGTCTAAACCAGGTCTAGACCGGCCTGGACTCACCTCTCAGGGCGACGGGGTCAGGACCGGTCTAAACCAGGTCTAGTCAGGTCTAGACCGGCCTGGACTCACCTCTCAGGGCGACGGGGTCAGGACCGGTCTAAACCAGGTCTAGACCAGGTCTAGACCGGCCTGGACTCACCTCTCAGGGCGACGGGGTCAGGACCTGTCTAAACCAGGTCTAAACCAGGTCTAGACCGGCCTGGACTCACCTCTCAGGGCGACGGGGTCAGGACCGGTCTAAACCAGGTCTAGACCAGGTCTAGACCAGGTCTACACCGGCCTGGACTCACCTCTCAGGGCGACGGGGTCAGGACCGGTCTAAACCAGGTCTAGACCGGCCTGGACTCACCTCTCAGGGCGACGGGGTCTCCGAGGATACGGTTGAGAGTTTCTTGAGGGATTTTCTCGAAGGCGTCGTTCGTCGGAGCAAAGACTGTGTAGTGTCCCTCGTTTTCCAACATCGCAGTGAGTCCAGCTGCAGCGATCGCCGTCTGAGGAGAGACCGGGTTATCATCCAGACCAGACTGGACCGGACCGGACTGGACCAGACTGGACCAGACCCGACCAGACTGGACCGGACCAGGACCAGACCAGACTGGACCAGACCAGGACCAGACCAGACCAGACTGGACCAGACTGGACCGGACCAGACTGGACCAGACTGGACCAGACCAGACTGGACCAGACCAGACTGGACCAGACCCGACCAGACTGGACCGGACCAGGACCAGACCAGACTGGACCAGACTGGACCGGACCAGACTGGACCAGACCAGACTGGACCAGACTGGACCGGACCAGACTGGACCAGACCAGGACCGGACCAGACCAGGACCAGACCAGACTGGACAAGACCAGGACCAGACCAGGACCGGACCAGACCAGACTGGATCAGACCAGACTGGACCAGACCAGGACCAGACCAGACTGGACCAGACTGGACCAGACCAGACTGGACCAGACCAGGACCGGACCAGACCAGGACCAGACCAGACTGGACCAGACTGGACTGGACCAGACCAGGCCAGACCAGACCAGGCCAGACCAGACCAGGCCAGACCAGGCCAGACCAGACCAGACCAGGCCAGACCAGACCAGACCAGGCCAGACCAGACCAGACCAGGCCAGACTGGACCAGACCAGGCCAGGCCAGGCCAGACTGGACCAGGCCAGGCCAGACCAGACCAGACCAGGCCAGACCAGACCAGACCAGGCCAGACCAGACCAGACCAGGCCAGACCAGACCAGACCAGACCAGACCGTACCCGCAGTGTCTCGAGCTCGTCGTCGACCTCGATGAGAGTCTGGACGTTGTTGGAGACGGCGGTGATGACTCGGTCGACCACGTGAACGATTCCGTTTGTGGCGTGTTGATCAGGTTTGATCAGACGAGCACAGTTCACCGTCACGATCTGAGAAAAATGACAAAATGTTTCTGCTCTCAGTGTTGTTTTAACTCTGTTAGTGTTAAACTCACTCCGTTAGAGTAGTGTTGGACGTGTACGTTGAAGTCCTGGTACATGTTTCTACTCTCAGTGTTGTTTTAACTCTCTCAGTGTTAAACTCACTCCGTTAGAGTAGTGTTGGACGTGTACGTTGAAGTCCTGGTACATGTTTCTACTCTCAGTGTTGTTTTAACTCTCTCGGTGTTGAACTCACTCCGTTAGAGTAGTGTTGGACGTGTACGTTGAAGTCCTGGTACATGTTTCTACTCTCAGTGTTGTTTTAACTCTCTCAGTGTTGAACTCACTCCGTTAGAGTAGTGTTGGACGTGTACGTTGAAGTCCTGGTACATGTTTCTACTCTCAGTGTTGTTTTAACTCTCTCAGTGTTGAACTCACTCCGTTAGAGTAGTGTTGGACGTGTACGTTGAAGTCCTGGTACATGTTTCTACTCTCAGTGTTGTTTAAACTCTGTCAGTGTTAAACTCACTCCGTTAGAGTAGTGTTGGACGTGTACGTTGAAGTCCTGGTACATGTTTCTACTCTCAGTGTTGTTTTAACTCTCTCAGTGTTGAACTCACTCCGTTAGAGTAGTGTTGGACGTGTACGTTGAAGTCCTGGTACATGTTTCTACTCTCAGTGTTGTTTTAACTCTCTCAGTGTTGAACTCACTCCGTTAGAGTAGTGTTGGACGTGTACGTTGAAGTCCTGGTACATGTTTCTACTCTCAGTGTTGTTTTAACTCTCTCAGTGTTGAACTCACTCCGTTAGAGTAGTGTTGGACGTGTACGTTGAAGTCCTGGTACATGTTTCTACTCTCAGTGTTGTTTTAACTCTCTCAGTGTTGAACTCACTCCGTTAGAGTAGTGTTGGACGTGTACGTTGAAGTCCTGGTACATGTTTCTACTCTCAGTGTTGTTTAAACTCTGTCAGTGTTAAACTCACTCCGTTAGAGTAGTGTTGGACGTGTACGTTGAAGTCCTGGTACATGTTTCTACTCTCAGTGTTGTTTTAACTCTCTCAGTGTTGAACTCACTCCGTTAGAGTAGTGTTGGACGTGTACGTTGAAGTCCTGGTACATGTTTCTACTCTCAGTGTTGTTTTAACTCTCTCAGTGTTAAACTCACTCCGTTAGAGTAGTGTTGGACGTGTACGTTGAAGTCCTGGTACATGTTTCTACTCTCAGTGTTGTTTTAACTCTCTCAGTGTTGAACTCACTCCGTTAGAGTAGTGTTGGACGTGTACGTTGAAGTCCTGGTACATGTTTCTACTCTCAGTGTTGTTTTAACTCTCTCAGTGTTGAACTCACTCCGTTAGAGTAGTGTTGGACGTGTACGTTGAAGTCCTGGTACATGTTTCTACTCTCAGTGTTGTTTAAACTCTGTCAGTGTTAAACTCACTCCGTTAGAGTAGTGTTGGACGTGTACGTTGAAGTCCTGGTACATGTTTCTACTCTCAGTGTTGTTTTAACTCTCTCAGTGTTGAACTCACTCCGTTAGAGTAGTGTTGGACGTGTACGTTGAAGTCCTGGTACATGTTTCTACTCTCAGTGTTGTTTTAACTCTCTCAGTGTTGAACTCACTCCGTTAGAGTAGTGTTGGACGTGTACGTTGAAGTCCTGGTACATGTTTCTACTCTCAGTGTTGTTTTAACTCTCTCAGTGTTGAACTCACTCCGTTAGAGTAGTGTTGGACGTGTACGTTGAAGTCCTGGTACATGTTTCTACTCTCAGTGTTGTTTTAACTCTCTCAGTGTTGAACTCACTCCGTTAGAGTAGTGTTGGACGTGTACGTTGAAGTCCTGGTACATGTTTCTACTCTCAGTGTTGTTTTAACTCTCTCAGTGTTGAACTCACTCCGTTAGAGTAGTGTTGGACGTGTACGTTGAAGTCCTGGTACATGTTTCTACTCTCAGTGTTGTTTTAACTCTCTCAGTGTTGAACTCACTCCGTTAGAGTAGTGTTGGACGTGTACGTTGAAGTCCTGGTACATGTTTCTACTCAGTGTTGTTTTAACTCTCTCAGTGTTGAACTCACTCCGTTAGAGTAGTGTTGGACGTGTACGTTGAAGTCCTGGTACATGTTTCTACTCTCAGTGTTGTTTTAACTCTCTCAGTGTTGAACTCACTCCGTTAGAGTAGTGTTGGACGTGTACGTTGAAGTCCTGGTACATGTTTCTACTCTCAGTGTTGTTTTAACTCTCTCAGTGTTGAACTCACTCCGTTAGAGTAGTGTTGGACGTGTACGTTGAAGTCCTGGTACATGTTTCTACTCTCAGTGTTGTTTTAACTCTCTCAGTGTTAAACTCACTCCGTTAGAGTAGTGTTGGACGTGTACGTTGAAGTCCTGGTACATGTTTCTACTCTCAGTGTTGTTTTAACTCTCTCAGTGTTGAACTCACTCCGTTAGAGTAGTGTTGGGCGTTTACGTTGAAGTCCTGGTACATGTTTCTACTCTCAGTGTTGTTTTAACTCTCTCAGTGTTGAACTCACTCCGTTAGAGTAGTGTTGGACGTGTACGTTGAAGTCCTGGTACATGTTTCTACTCTCAGTGTTGTTTTAACTCTCTCAGTGTTGAACTCACTCCGTTAGAGTAGTGTTGGACGTGTACGTTGAAGTCCTGGTACATGTTTCTACTCTCAGTGTTGTTTTAACTCTCTCAGTGTTAAACTCACTCCGTTAGAGTAGTGTTGGACGTGTACGTTGAAGTCCTGGTACATGGAGGTGAAGGTGGCTCCGTGCTTCAGTTCCTCTGACGTCAGACGCTGGTTCACCATGTGATAATGAAGAGCGTTCAGCAGCTCGATGTTTACGTTACTGACCAGAGCGTCCAGGATCTCCTACAGCACACGAACGCATCACAGAGTCAGAATACCTCCTACAGCACACGAACGCATCACAGAGTCAGAATACCTCCTACAGCACACGAACGCATCACAGAGTCAGAATACCTCCTACAGCGCACGAACGCATCACAGAGTCAGAATACCTCCTACAGCACACGAACGCATCACAGAGTCAGAATATCTCCTACAGCACACGAACGCATCACAGAGTCAGAATATCTCCTACAGCACACGAACGCATCACAGAGTCAGAATATCTCCTACAGCACACGAACGCATCACAGAGTCAGAATATCTCCTACAGCACACGAACGCATCACAGAGTCAGAATATCTCCTACAGCACACGAACGCATCACAGAGTCAGAATATCTCCTACAGCACACGAACGCATCACAGAGTCAGAATATCTCCTACAGCACATGAACGCATCACAGAGTCAGAATACCTCCTACAGCACACGAACGCATCACAGAGTCAGAATATCTCCTACAGCACACAAACGCATCACAGAGTCAGAATATCTCCTACAGCACACGAACGCATCACAGAGTCAGAATATCTCCTACAGCGCACGAACGCATCACAGAGTCAGAATATCTCCTACAGCACACGAACGAATCACAGAGTCAGAATATCTCCTACAGCACACGAACGAATCACAGAGTCAGAATACCTCCTACAGCACACGAACGCATCACAGAGTCAGAATATCTCCTACAGCATACGAACGCATCACAGAGTCAGAATATCTCCTACAGCACACGAACGCATCACAGAGTCAGAATACCTCCTACAGCACACGAACGCATCACAGAGTCAGAATAGAGTGGGTTAAATATATTTAAAAGTGTGGTTAAACTCACGGTGGGGAGAGCGGCCCAGGCCTCGTTGCTCGGAGCGAAGAAAGTGAAACTGCCCGGTCCCTCGATCTCTGGTCTGAGTTTGGCTCGGTCTGAGTACATCTGAGTCGTCCCGGCTCCAACGGCCCCCAGAGTCTCGTAGATGTTCACCAGCGGCAGGGCTAACAGAAGAGGGCAGGACTAGAACAGGACTAGAACAGGACTAAACCAGGACTAAAACAGGACTAAACTAGGACTAAACCAGGACTAAACCAGGACTAAAACAGGACTAAAACAGGACTAAACAGGACTAAACCAGGACTAAAACAGGACTAAAACAGGACTAAACCAGGACTAAACTAGGACTAAAACAGGACTAAAACAGGACTAAAACAGGACTAAAACAGGACTAAACCAGGACTAAACCAGAACTAAGCCAGGACTAAAACAGGACTAAAACAGGACTAAACTAGGCACCGAGAAAAAAAGACTTAACATAGTTTTTACTAATGCTCCAGGATTACAGAAGGTGGGACCAGGTCTGGACCAGATCTAAATCGGTCCAGACCAGGTCCAGTCTCACCTGCGGGACAGCCCTTCTCTCCCTGGACCTTCTCGTATCCGGGGCAGCACTCGTAGGAGATCACTCTGAAACAGAGACAGAAGCATTAGACCTGGACCTGACTCTACTGCTGCAGTAACACAAGGGTCCACTGGGGGCAGTTGCATTTGTACTGTTAACAACAACCTTGGTGCTTATAGCCATCGCCGTCTGGTTTACCCTCCTTTGTGTCGGCCACGGGGAAGGGAATTTATTATTATGTAATATACTTTTATATATTAAATATATCATTTAAAACACAGATTTGAAAAAAGCAAAATCTGTAAAAATGAGACGTGATCTAGTCTTTATAATGAAGGATTTTAATAGATGAGAATGATCAGTCCACAGCAGGATTTTGTCCAATCACAGCTCACTTCAGGTAAAAAGGAGCGCTCCCATTGGTCGACACTGATGTCAACAACGAAGGAACAAGGAAATAAACCAAGGAAATGGGTTATTCTGTTGAAAATACGTCTTATTTTACAGAGAAACAGCTCAAAAAAGATAAAAATAGAGAAACAGGAGTAAATGAAACATGGATAAATGTTGGTGATGCTTCAGTGTTTAATGAGACAGAGATAATTACAGGATAAACTACAGAGGTAAAAGTTTAAGCTCTAAAGTTTGATTTAATGTAATGTATTAGTATTTTTTGGTGAAAAACTGCTCCAGTTTGACCTTTGTTGTTGTTAAATAACAGAAGCAGTAAAGGTCACTGCTGCTGAGGTTCTGCAGCTTTCATTTATTTGTGAAGAGGAAACATTCTGGTGTGAGTTTTCTGCAGAAACTGGAAAAAACAAACGAGAAACGAGGAAAAAGAGCCTAACCACCTCAGACTTCAGACGAATCCTGTAAAAACCAGGCTCAGTCTCACAGAGACACCAGGATTACAACAGGGAAGTCCTCCAGACTCATAAAGACCTGTTCTAGACCGGACCGGGACAGTAAAAGGTTTAACGAGCTACTCCTCTGTCGCTCCATCTGACTTCAGACACAGACCTGGTTTAGTCCTGGTTTAGTCCTGGTTTAGACCTGGTTTAGTCCTGGTTTAGACCTGGTTTAGACCTGGTTTAGACCCGGTTTAGTCCTGGTTTAGTCCTGGTTTAGACCTGGTTTAGTCCTGGTTTAGTCCTGGTTTAGTCCTGGTTTAGACCTGGTTTAGACCTGGTTTAGACCTGGTTTAGTCCTGGTTTAGACCTGGTTTAGACCTGGTTTAGTCCTGGTTTAGTCCTGGTTTAGACCTGGTTTAGTCCTGGTTTAGTCCTGGTTTAGTCCTGGTTTAGACCTGGTTTAGTCCTGGTTTAGATCTGGTTTAGACCTGGTTTAGACCCGGTTTAGACCCGGTTTAGTCCTGGTTTAGACCCGGTTTAGTCCTGGTTTAGTCCTGGTTTAGACCTGGTTTAGTCCTGGTTTAGACCTGGTTTAGACCTGGTTTAGACCCGGTTTAGTCCTGGTTTAGTCCTGGTTTAGACCTGGTTTAGTCCTGGTTTAGTCCTGGTTTAGACCTGGTTTAGACCTGGTTTAGACCTGGTTTAGTCCTGGTTTAGACCTGGTTTAGACCTGGTTTAGTCCTGGTTTAGTCCTGGTTTAGACCTGGTTTAGTCCTGGTTTAGACCTGGTTTAGACCCGGTTTAGACCTGGTTTAGACCCGGTTTAGACCCGGTTTAGTCCTGGTTTAGACCCGGTTTAGTCCTGGTTTAGTCCTGGTTTAGACCTGGTTTAGTCCTGGTTTAGACCTGGTTTAGACCTGGTTTAGACCCGGTTTAGACCTGGTTTAGATCTGGTTTAGTCCTGGTTTAGATCTGGTTTAGACCTGGTTTAGTCCTGGTTTAGTCCAGGTTTAGTCCTGGTTTAGTTCAGGTTTAGTCCAGGTTTAGTCCAGGTTTAGTCCTGGTTTAGTCCCGGTTTAGTTCAGGTTTAGTCCAGGTTTAGTCCAGGTTTAGTCCTGGTTTAGTCCAGGTTTAGTCCAGCTGCAGCAAAGGCCTCTGGGAAATATTCAGTCGGAGCCAAAACAATTGAATAAAAGCGACTGGTGATATTTCAATAAAGTGGAATAACACAGAGTGAAGTGTGGAGCCAAAATCAGCTCAGACCCAGGTCCAGACCCGGGTCCAGGTCCAGGTCCAGGTCCAGGTCCAGACCCGGGTCCAAGTCCAGACCCGGGTCCAGGTCCAGACCCGGGTCCAGGTCCAGGTCCAGACCCGGGTCCAGGTCCTGGTCCAGGTCCAGGTGTGGACCTGACGGGGGTCTTCAGTGTCACCAGACAATAGTGCTCTAAAGAAAAAGGCTGATGAGAAAAGGTCTGGAAAAGCAAAACCCACTAAAACCAGATCCAGACCCTTTAAAACCAGATCCAAACCCTTTAAAACCAGATCCAGACCCTCTAAAACCAAATCCAGACCCTCTAAAACCAGCTCCAGACCCTCTGAAACCAGCTCCAGACCCTCTGAAACCAGATCCAGACCCTCTAAAACCAGATCCAGACCCTCTGAAACCAGATCCAGACCCTCTGAAACCAAATCCAGACCCTCTGAAACCAAATCCAGACCCTCTGAAACCAGCTCCAGACCCTCTAAAACCAGATCCAGACCCTCTGAAACCAGCTCCAGACCCTCTGAAACCAGATCCAGACCCTCTGAAACCAGCTCCAGACCCTCTGAAACCAGCTCCAGACCCTCTAAAACCAGATCCAGACCCTCTGAAACCAGATCCAGACCCTCTGAAACCAGATCCAGACCCTCTGAAACCAGATCCAGACCCTCACAGCACCCCCTACAGGAGCAGGTCTGGACCCTGAGTGAAGCCTTCTCACAGTCGTCCTTTCATTCGGCCTCAGTCTGAGTCTGTCTCAGTGAGAACAGGAGGCTCTTTGTTCAGGGTCAGGGGTCGCAGGGGTCAGAGGTCAACAGCAGGAGCTCTCAAGCTGTCTCATCAGCTCTGCTTCAGGATTAACACTTCTCTGAGACGACAGCTGCACAGACCCACTGACCAAAACCCACCAAAACCCGACCAAAACCAACTAAAACCTGACCAAAACCCACCAAAACCTGACCAAAACCCACCAAAACCCGACCAAAACCCACCAAAACCCGACCAAAACCAACTGAAACCTGCACAAAGCCAAAATCAAACCTGCTTTGTCCATTTCAAATAAACTGACAAGCAGGACATGTCCCCCGCGGTCGGGACGAGGGTCTAGTCCTGCTCTGGTCCTGGTCCTGGTCCTGGTCCTGGTCCTGGTCCTGGTCTGGTCCTGGTCCTGGTCCTGCTCTAGTCCTGGTCTGGTCCTGGTCTGGTCCTGGTCTGGTCCTGGTCTAGTCCTGGTCTGGTCCTGGTCTGGTCCTGGTCCGGTCCTGGTCCGGTCCTGGTCCGGTCCTGGTCCAGTCCTGGTCTAGTCCTGGTCTAGTCCTGGTCCAGTCCTGGTCTAGTCCTGGTCTAGTCCTGGTCTGGTCCTGGTCCAGTCCTGGTCCGGTCCTGGTCCAGTCCTGGTCCAGTCCTGGTCCAGTCCTGGTCTAGTCCTGGTCTAGTCCTGGTCTAGTCCTGGTCTAGTCCTGGTCTAGTCCTGGTCTGGACAGTAACAGGATGTTGGCTCCAGTCGCTGTTGGAGAACTGACAGGAATGTGACTTATGTAACAGCCACAGGACAAAAGGAGAGAGGAGACAAGGAGAGAGGAGACAAGGAGAGAGGAGAGAGGAGACGAGGAGAGAGGAGACAAGGAGAGAGGAGACAAGGAGAGAGGAGAGAGGAGACAAGGAGAGAGGAGACAAGGAGAGAGGAGA
>JAWCTZ010001013.1:0-26120 GCA_036850595.1 Rhyacichthys aspro | reverse complement strand
TTTAATGCAGTGTAGATGATAAATGCAATGTTTTAAATCATGAAGAAAGAGCCACACAATGCTGCCTAGTAATCAGCGTTTACAACAGAAGCACAATATTAGCATCATTTCTTCTTGAAATATGACCTTTCACCTTTATGTTTTGTTCTTTTTGCTTCCTGTTTCCCCTAGTTATCTTTATCCAATCAACTACCTTTACTGTAGCTGTCTAAAGTATAGTAGTAGTCGTTGTATGCTCTAGTTTACCTTGTCGTGAACTCCTCTTATCAAATTTGTGGCTCTGACATTCCTCATTGAAAACTGTCACCTATTCTTCCTCACTTGTAAAGACGCCTACTTCAAATACGTCCTGAATTTCCCACTTTGTGTCCAGGTCAGTCCCAGAAAAGTGGGAGAAAATTAACCTCAGCTCTTCAGACTTCCACCTAATTTTACCAAACAACACCTGAGTGAACAGTTTGTTTGGCTCAGTGTTGAACTCCGCCACTGTATCATATAATTATTTGGCCCGGGTTTGAAGGGAGAACGCAGCGGCAGAAAGGATCGTCATTAACGCGACTCTTCGAGGAGGATTGAGGCCGACCGCGGAGACACAGGACGGGTCACAGGACGGGACGGAGCCACGGTCGAAGGCAGGAGGAGATAGGAATCGATCGAGGAAATGTGCCCCCCTCCAAACAACAGTGAGGTGCGAGGAGAGGAATGTCCTACAGAGTAATTACACGAGAGGCTCCGCTGCACAGACTCCTGACCCGGCTTTCAAACGCGCCGTGTTAATAATCAGCGCTCATAATGAACAGGATCCATAGGTCCGACGGGTTCAGGTCCTGCACAACCTTCCTCTGAGCCACAACTGGGGAAAAAGCAGCAGGAAAAAGGCTGGGGTGAAGCGCTACTGCCCTCCTGTGGAGAAGAGGGGCATGGGCCAAATGTGGAGCAGAGATTTTTGCTATTTCTCTTTTTTTTTTGCTGCATCCAGTGTTTTTTATATAATCGAAGACACATTTGTTGACTTGAGACTGTGCAGAGTGTGTGTAAAACAAACAAAACAAAAAACAAATAACAGAAAAGTTTACCAGTTAATCGCAAGGCTAACACTTTGAGACATACTAATTTTATCAATATTTAAAAGAAAGAAAAAAACCAGAAAGATCCCACATCCTTTTTGGAGTTTTTCAAGATTTAATTTATCCATTCAAACACATACATCTTCAAAATCATTGGTCTTCAGTCTGGATTTCAGTTTAGGCTCACAACATTTACATAAATATAGGATAAAACTTCACGTTGACAAAGAAATTCATTGAGTTTTGGGTCAGTGCCACTCTCCGAGTCATAATCTAACTAACTGTAATAAATGAAAAGACAAAGAGTCGAAACAGAATTAGTATTATTATTATTATGACATTACACTGTTATAAAAATATTGTAAACTTGTGTTAAAAATCCTTGAATTTTTTTCGTTTTTAAGATTCTCCTAACATTATGAGGTACACATTTAGTTAAACTGAAATAACTCAAGACTATTACAATAAATATATAATTATACTATATATTTAAGCCCAGATTGTGTTGTCATTAATCCAGTTTTCTCACTTCAGCCCTTAGTTTTATTGGATTGGCACATTGTTAGTGCTTAATGCCCTAAAAATCTAAATTATGGTCCACAGATAACGTTTTGGTTTGGTCCAACATCTGAAATATGAGAATAAAGAACGAACCTTAAGAGAATACAGCAATTTTACTGTAGTCTCATGGGAAGACAAAAGCTAAACACTGGAGTCTGCTGATGAGACGATGGAAATGGAAATCAGTAAAATGTAGGAAACCTGAAGAACTCTCTAGATTTTTTCAGTAACACCTGCATTTTCATAGTTTCGTGTTTTGTCTTGACTGAGAAACTTGTGTAGTTGTTGTGTAGCGTTATTGTTTACGCACCTGATGCTCCTTTTCTGCACAAATGGAAGATGAAATGCAAATCTCTACCAAACGCTTCTGTACTGAACCGACCTGTACCATACCACAGCGAAAAATGAAGCTTAAGTCCGTTCTCGCGAAGGAAATAAGCAAAAGACTTAGAGAAACTGGTTATTTCAAGTTTAAGTAACAGACTGGGGCTCACTGGGATCCATTTTTAAAAATCCGATTGCGATTGTGACCCAGAAATGTGATTGTGAACTCCCTTTCCGATCCAAAAACCCGTCGCAGTCTCTTGTGACGTCTTTAAAAAAAAGGCACCAGGTTTAAAACAGTCTCACCTCAAAGTCCCGTCAACCTCTCGCTCACTTCCCACTTCTTGGCGAGAGCGTCGTCCGTCCTTTGGCTGAGACTTGTTGCAGGGCGCAGCTGGAGAAGTAGCGCCCGCTGTAAGGCTCGATGCCCTCCTGGAGAACGCAGTGGAGGGTGGTCTGAGCGCCCCCTTCAGGATCCAGGAAGAAGAGTTTGGCGAAAGGCTTGACGAGGAGTTGTTGCCACAGACTCATGTTTCGGCCCAGCTCCGTCTCCACTGCTCCTGCTCAGGACGGGACACAAATTATTTTACAATATCTGATTATATCTAATGTTCAACCTGGTCTCTAGGGTTCAGCATAAATATTGGCAGAGATACACTAAACTCAGAGTTTAAGGTAAGCTTTTTGATGAAATCTACTACTACTACTCTAATTATGGAAAAAATCTTAATCACAATTATTTTGGTCATTATTGAAATCAAGATTATTTTACACTATTACTCATTGACTTTGGAAATATGTTGGATTTATTGAACAAAACTGTGAATTCTCCTTAAAATAAATAATATATTCAAATGTATAAATAAAAAATATGATTAAGAAAAATAAATAAGATCAACAATGTAGTGTACTTCCACAATCTCCTGGAAAACAAGTAATAAATAAAAACAACAAACAATCTTTTTTTCTTGATTACATAGGTTTTGTGATCGTTGGGAGCGGAAATTAAAATTGAAAATTCAATTAATTGCACAGCCCTATGGTTCAGTTTAATTTTTTATTTAGTAAAATAAAACCAGCATATCACTTTGTTGTTGGGGAAAAGTTTTTTGCGACTGCAGCTTTCACAGTTACGCACTTTTCTCTCAATATGACAATTCACTTAAAATAACAATTCCCATCATCAATTCATATTTTTAAACGGATAGAGGAATTATGTGAAAGCCACAGACCTGGGTGGAGGCAGTAGCAGGTGACGTTGGTTCCCTCGAGCTGATTGGCCAGTTCTCGGGTGAAGAGCACGTTGCACAGTTTGCTGTTGGCGTAGGCCTGGAAGTTACTCCACGAGGACCGTCCCTCTTTCACCAGATCTTTAGTGGAAGTCAGCAGCGAGAAGTCGATGTCTCCGACCCGATGCAGGAGCGACGCCACGGTGACGATCCGACTCGGAGCGCACTGTCGCAGTCGCTCCAGGAGCAGGTTCGTGAGAAGGAAGTGTCCCAAGTGGTTCACCCCCAACTCCAGCCCAAAGCCCTCCTGAGTGCGGCCCGGGTCCACCACACCTGAAACACACACTTTTAACCTCCTTCCTACAGACGTTTCCTCACTGTGAGATGTTTGATGTGTTAATATGAAGAAACCCTTAATGTTTATGAGTTGAAGCAAGAATGCTAAGAAGTTAACGCCTTTTTGTAGTATATATTTTACCTTAAGATTTTGTGACTTTTGGTGTGCTAATCTTGTAAGTTTAACAGTCTATGATGAGGAAGCACAGGTCCTAAAACCATCTGTGTATAACTCAGCGTCCTCCATGTGTTATTTGGGGCTGTCAACAGGTCCAGCATAACATAGTCCTAAATATCAACTGGCTATTAGCTTGTAGCATTTAGCTGCTAAATGCTTAGATATAGAAAGAGGAGCTGAATATTGAGCCACTCTATTGTTCTCTACCCACTCACCGACGGCACACACACCGTTTTGTTTAAGCAGATTTTACAGACACAAACAGTAAAAGGGTTTATAATAAGTTCTATTCTATATATTACCTCAGAAACACTGACAACACAGAATTTACTTTTGGTTTGATCAACTCAGTCTAGTGTCTTTAATTATTTATTTGGTTAATGCCACAGTTTTATTGCTGGCTATTCTTTTCCTGCAGCATCAAAAGCTTAAATCCAGACCTGCGTTGTTGATGAGAAAGTCCAGACGTGGCTCTGTCTTCAGGAAGGTTTCTACGAAGTTTCTCACCGACTGAAAACTGGCCAAATCCAAAGGCATGAACAGCACCTGGTTATTTCCACTGTCCTAAAGAAACAGGTCACATTAAACACTTTCACTGCTGATGTTTTATTTTAGTAATTTGTTTTCTTGCTAGTTTAGTTTCATCTCAACACCAGTCTATAATCTGGTGCTGAGTTAAATAAACGGTCAGTGCTTGTGCGGGACATTGGACACAGTGGATAAATAGTTGGGACAGCACTTGTACTCACTCTGCGGACGTCAAACACAGCGGCCTCAGCTCTCTCTTTGTTGCGACAGGCCAGGATCACTCGGGCTCCTCTTTTGGCCAGCTCCAGAGCAGTGGCCTTCCCAATGCCAGTGTTGCCCCCTGCGTCAAAACATACACACAATGATTTTCTAAAGAAGTATAAGACAAAATCCAAGCTATCATGAGTTGTGATAGGACAGAGGAAAATATTAAAAAGGTATGATGGCATTTAAAGCTAAAAACTATATCCAGAAAGGTAGAATGACAATATCCATTTACAGCTAATACAAAACACAGCAGCACAAGAACAAACAAAGACCAAGAGGAAAGAGTTTATAAAGCACTACTTGGACTTTCTGCAGATAGTTTTAAAGAAATGTTTTTATTTTATGATCACGAAACCCCTTCAGATCCGTGGCTTCACCGATGATTGTTCCTCAAACCAGAACAGAGACATTTAGTGATGCAACCTTTAATAACTATCCCCAGTGTTTCCCACAGCACTCATTAGTTTAGACCCGACAATAAGCACCCATTACGTAATATATGTAATATAAACCATATTACTTTTATTAGATAGATTACTGGCAAATTTTGAAGGCATTTGGGGCAAATATATGAAGTCTATAAATGACATTATGAATCTGTAGAGAATTTGAAGCTATGACAAACAATTACCACCTTAATTAACAAATGTCCTGCAGGAAAGACTGCTATGTCCCAAGAGAGTAGACAATACTGATATTTTTGAGCAGAATCTAAAAAGATATTTGTTCAAACTGGCTTTTATATAAATTAAAGGTTAAAAGTTAAACAAAAGCATTTGAAATGTACTATAAAAAAATACCCCTGCTAAGGCTAATGTAGTGCAATGCATATAAAGAGATATAAACCTGAGATGAAAACAGATAAAACAATATAACACAATTACATTACATGGATGATTATAACAATAAGCTACAAATATGGTTTTCAAGAGAAACCAGAGTGTATTCCTCTAATATTACTGTACTTTACCCAAAAATTGTTTAATTTATTTGCAAAATAAGGCTCTGCTAAAATGTCAAGAGTGATATGTCTAAACACGACACAATAAAAAATAAAAATCTACAACAGTACTGAAGTCTGTCTATGTTTCAGAATGATTTAAATACTCTGTTTACTGAAGAGTCAGTTGTAATACTTGGTAATGGGACTTTCTTATGCATAGTTTAAATAAAACTACAGAAAGTAATGACATAAAATACATGTTCACAGTCCTTCTATTAACATAAAAACCTACGATAATTTATTTAAAGTCTATTTAAAGTAAAAACTAGGTGTTGATATTGGTTTTTCACTAAAGTCGAGGGTGTCAACTTCAAATAGTGGATAAAAAAAGGCAAAAAGCCAGGTTTTCTGCAAATAAAATCGTACCACAACAACTGACACCAACTAAGTAGAGTATATAATGCTGTAGGTAAAGTTTTAGGGGCTGGGGGGATTTTAAATGTGGCTTTATACAGCTTATACAGGACTTTACCTTCTCTACCTTCAGATAAACATGAGTCCTGGACACAGAGCAAAGGCTAAAGCTAAAGCTAATTAGCCCAAATGTTTACCTGTAACTATAGCCGTCTTTCCGTGTAACTTCACTGGACTTAAACATCTCGATCCTCTGAATAAACTGTAGTACATTATTAAATAGAACACAACAGATGCAGCGAAGACACAGAGCAGGACAGACATCACTGCTTTAGCCACAAGTCAAGCTAACGCCAGTTTCCGCCGCTACTTCCGCCACAAAATAAAACTCTGGACTCGATTTAAGAGACAAACATGCTTTATTTTTAAAAAACTTTTACAAATCCTCTTTGAACAGTGAATTAAGGATCAGTGGATAAAGGTAACATTAAAACAAGAAGGTTTAAGTTAAATATAAAACTGAACTTTTATTTTTAGCCAACAGTAAAGTGGGTATTACTTCCGTCAACGCCCATAACGATCACTAGATGTCCCCGTTTAGAAAAAGTCCTGATGGTAAAATATATTTAGGCCCACACTACAGCTTAAGAAAGTAAAAAATAAATTAAAAGCTTAACATAAAATCCACAATTTATATATACATATATAAAAATATACCTTTATATAAAACAAATAAATAATTGACTCAATGTGACTGTTTGATGTGGTATTTTACAAACACTAGGTGTCACTGTTCAGACATAAAGGGTCTACTTCAGCCTGATTTTTGACAGAAGCTCTATATCTTTAAAATATATTGTACATAATGATTTTCAGGATGGAAATATATTTTCCATTCAGTTTAAACTGTCAGAAGTTCTTTGTTACACATGTGCTGTTATTTTCAAAACTTAGACTTAAAAGTGGAATAGCAGTCTTGTCCCTCTACATCAGGGGTGGGCAATTATTTTTCTCCAAGGGCCACATTAGAACCTGGGACTCTTGTGGAGGGCCGGGCCAACACAGTGAACTCACGCTCAATAAAAACACATATAAGTTTAAACTATAAGCTAAAATAGGTGAAATTTATGCCACCATCACAGCTACATCATTCTCTGTTTTAGATCTACTCTTTCCATTTTGTTCTAAAACCTGGATTGGCATAATACACTTCTAACAATAACAGTCTATTCCAGCTTTCCCTCACCTCACAAAAATACCTGCCTAACCTAACGCTGACAGTACACATGCAATTTATGAACAGTTTATGAGTGAAAAGGTGACTGAGTGTTATATTATTGTTGAGACTATATGGCAAAGAGTGCGTTCAAATCTTGGATTAATTCCTTTTCTGACACAAGCTTCATGTGGACCGAACAGGGGTGGGTTGAGGGCCTGATGTGGCCCCCGAGCCTTAAAATGCCCAGGTCTGCTCTACATGCTCCGGTGTTATATTGACAAAAAGCCTCTGTTTAAAAAAGAAAGCACCAATAAACAATTTTTATGGTTAAAAATGAAGAATTTCATCCAGGTTATTTGGTAAGAATTTACTTCTAGAGATAGATCTATGAAAAGAGATATATACAATCAGTGAGGATAGTGTTGTTGTAGTGGAATGCAACAAGTTCAAATATTTACTTTAAATCAATATTTAATTTTCAAAAACAGTATAAGTGCAAGACTGGGGCTCTGTTTTGGCTCCATTTTTAAAATCAGATTAGTATTGTGGACCAAAAATCTGATTAAAACATCGCTTCTTTATCCAAACACCTGTCAAAAGTCTTATGATGATGTCTTTAGGCACCAGGTTTAAAACAGTCTCACCTCAAAGTCCCGTCAACCTCACGCTCACTTCCCACAGCTTCTTGGCGAGAGCGTCGTCCCGTCCTTTGGCTGAGACTTGTTGCAGGGCGCAGCTGGAGAAGTAGCGCCCGCTGTAAGGCTCGATGCCCTCCTGGAGAACGCAGTGGAGGGTGGTCTGAGCGCCCCCTTCAGGATCCAGGAAGAAGAGTTTGGCGAAAGGCTTGACGAGGAGTTGCTGCCACTGGCTCATGTTTCGGCCCAGCTCTGTCTCCACCACTCCTGCTCAGGACGGGACACAAAATACAACACTGTGTTCATTTTCAGGATTTGCACCCACCAAAGACATAATAATATTACTATCCAGAAAAAAGAAAAGTAGAGGATCTTTAAACTGTAAACATCATGTGACACTGAAACCCCAAATTGACCTATCACTAATCTCCTCCCCCTTAGTTCAATTTGACAAACTCTTGATTAACTTAAAGCAGTGTTAAAGTTGAGTTTGAGCCACAGACCTGGGTGGAGGCAGTAGCAGGTGACGTTGGTTCCCTCGAGCTGATTGGCCAGTTCTCGGGTGAAGAGCACGTTGCACAGTTTGCTGTTGGCGTAGGCCTGGATGTTGCTCCACGAGGACCGTCCCTCTTTCACCAGATCTTTAGTGGAAGTCAGCAGCGAGAAGTCGATGTCTCCGATCCGATGAAGGAGTGCGGACACGGTAACGGTTCGACTCGGAGCACACTGTCGCAGTCGCTCCAGGAGCAGGTTCGTGAGAAGGAAGTGTCCCAAGTGGTTCACTCCGAACTCCATCCCAAAGCCCTCCTGAGTGCGGCCCGGGTCCACCACACCTGAAAAACACATATACTCTATCTCTCTGTCTTTGTGCTGCAAAAATGGAAGGAAAAAGTAAAAGCAATAAATCCAGACCTGCGTTGTTGATGAGAAAGTCCAGACGTGGCTCTGTCTTCAGGAAGGTTTCTACGAAGTTTCTCACCGACTGAAAACTGGCCAAATCCAAAGGCATGAACAGCACCTGGTTATTTCCACTGTCCTAAAGAAACAACAGGTCACACTAAATACCTTCACTGCCATATGTTATATATTAGTAATTTGTCATCTTGTTAGTTTAGTTTCATCTCAACATCAGTCTCATAACTATGTATAGTATAGTGTTTGGAAATGTAGTTTTAAGAAACAGTCTGTGCATTTACAGGACATTTGACTCACTCTGCGGACGTCAAACACAGCGGCCTCAGCTCTCTTTGTTGCGACAGGCCAGGATCACTCGGGCTCCTCTTTTGGCCAGCTCCAGAGCAGTGGCCTTCCCAATGCCAGTGTTGCCCCCTGCGTCAAAACATACACACCAATTAAAGATATATAAAAAAGTGATAATGTAATAAACAAGTGATATTGTGAATTGTTTACTCTAGCCTGACCCCTTCTATTAAGAATTAAAATGGGTCTGGTATCCCACTGATTAATAATTCCACTTGGTAGAAATGCCATCAGACCAAAACAAATCATTTATCTAACATGGGGAGCCTTTATGAGAGTCTAATTTGACATGTGAAATGCAATATTTAATGATAAAACAGGTGAAACAACAGAACTAGAATTACATGAATGATAGAAAGAAATATAGTTTTCCAGATAAATACCAACAGAAGTAACGTATCTATCTTCTTATCATATTACCTTGAGTTTTCATTCCTTTCTTTCTTCACAATATAAATGGAATGAATTTACTTTAAATGATAAAAGATGAGCAAACAGTAAATAATGGTGTGCTAAAATGTCAAAAGAGACATGGGTATTTTAAATTTAGCTTTATACAATATTTCCACAACTGTTACTCTACTTTTACAAAGTTCTTTGACGAGTCCTGGACACAGAGCAAAGGCTAAAGCTAAAGCTAATTAGCCCAAATGTTTACCTGTAACTATAGCCGTCTTTCCGTGTAACTTCACTGGACTTAAACATCTCGATCCTCTGAATAAACTGTAGTAAATTATCAAATAAAACGCAACAGATGCAGCGAAGACACAGAGAAGGATAGACATCACTGCTTTAGCCACAAGTTAAGCTAACGCCAGTTTCCGCCGCTACTTCCGCCACGAAATAAAACTCTGGACTCGATTTTGGAGATAAACATGCCTTATTTTACAAAACTCCTCCACAGCTCCTCTTTAGGTACGACATTACTACAGAACTACAGATGAAACTAGAAAAAGAGAGCATTTGTAAGTTTGATTTAAATACATACCTGAACTTTTATTTTGAAGCAAAAGTATAGTGTGTAAACTTCCGTTAACGCCTTTTACCAGCACTAGATGTCACAATTGAGACTAATACCGATGTCAAACACATTTAGGCTTAATCTGCAGCACAAGAAAATACCATTTAAGTTCAAAGCTTCACATAAAATATATCAATATCCTTATTTATATATATTTTACAGAACATACATATGAACTATAAAATCATAATTATTACAGTTGTGTTCCATTTCGTTCAATGGTGGGCCTATAATACATCATATTACACAATGCAGTAATATAAGACAGTGCTGACTCACAGAGAGGATATAGTCCTTCAGGTTTGACTGGTTCTTTATCAGGTGAAAAGTCAAATGTCAGTGAAATCATAAAGAATAATCCAAATGTAGTTAACAAAATACCTATATGTGCATTCTAACATTTTTAACTACCTTAAACAGACTAATGGAAGTGAAAATATTATAAAGCTTTTCTTAAATAATGACATAGTGCGTTTCCATTGACTTCTATTGAGCTTTAAATGTTTATTTTTCCTTGACAGACCAGTGCCAAGATTTTTATTTTTGTTGCACTATTGAAAAAAGTGTGTTGACTGATGTGTTCACCTTTGCCCCACTGTGTAATACACACCCCATTCATTCTTATGTATTTTATACCTGAGTTTAATGATTTTGTGGCCTGTTCTTAAACATCTTTTCCAGAATAAAGCCATGATTACAAACTGGATCTGACTCGTTTTCCCTCAGATTGTGGTCGCAGCAGGAATGCCACCCAAAAGTAAACGAAGTCAGTGAAGAGGAAGTGAACTGATGTTTATCCAAAGGCGTGCTTACGTCCTGATTACTATCACACTTTATCCATGTTTGGATTCCTTTGTAACACAAATACCTGCAACATTTGTCCTAAATAAGTAAATACCTAAGGCTACTGAAATAATTTAAATAAATGCTTGTTAGCTATTAAACCATACAGATAGCATTTAAAGCAAGAATGGATTTTTTTTGCCCAATACATTTTTACATAAGACATATTTTTAGCTGTTAATGTTGCTCTGAGGAGAGAGGAAGGAGGGAGCAAGGATACACCGGAGCATCCTTCAAAAAGTCAAACTCAGTCAAACCCTTTCCAACCACATGCTGTTGGACATTTTGGAGTTTTTTTTTGTTTCACAGACTCTTATATTGACATTTAAAGTATGAGGAAAAGGAAAAGTAATAACAAGCCTCATAATGTCATAATGTTTGTGACCTTTGCATGAATAAAAAGGAACATGTAATGAATATACAGTCTGTGTTTATTAAAATATATATAAAAAATCGATATAAAAATATAGATATAGATGCGTAAATAGAGACGTAGGGTTGATGGACAAAGTAAATCTAACAGACCATGCTCTTTCAGTGATTTTGTAATATCTGGAAACACGAGGGACATTACAAGTTGAGCCTTTTTCAATAATTTCCACAAACTCGTGTTCAAATATCTGTGGTCACATGGCTTTCCTGGTTCAGCAGTCGAGACTTGTTCCTCTGGTTAAAGGACAAATACAAAGATGGCGTCGCGGTGTGACCCACATCGTTCACTCTCATATCAACAGAGACTGGGCTTGTGCTGCTGAACCCACTGTTTCTTTATGTCAGACTCAAATGATCGACGTGCTGTGACCTGTGTCTTTAGCGTTTCTGGATTGGGCACAAGAACCAGAGAAAGACAAGTCCGTCCACATCCACCCACACTGTAATTACTCTGTCTCTATAACTTTCACTACATATGGTTTGTTACTGAAGTGTGTAAATGCAACACCCTTTTTGCTTTTTCATGGAGTAAATACTTTCATGTAAAGCAACAGAATAAATACAAAAAAATCTTTTATTTTTCCTCTCGCTGCCGTCCACAAACAAACCCACTGTAATTCAACTTATCAACTTTCAATTATCAAGACCCATTTAGTTTTATAAATGTCCTAAACCACACACGTCAAACTCAAGGCCCAGGGGCCAAATGTGTCCCTTTGCAATGTTTTATGTGCACCTTCAATGCATTTAGTTGGTGATGTTTTTGTTACTAGGTTTTAATTGAATTTGAACAGGTTTTAAATGGTTTAAATTTTTTGCTACAAAGATAAATAAAATCTAAAATCCATCTAAAACCTGTTGAAATTCATCTAAAACTTGTTCATATCTGACTAAAACCTGTTGAAATCCATCTAAAACATGTTCAGATCCAACTAAAACCTTTTCAAATCCATCTAAAACCTGTTCAAATCCAACTAAAACCAGCTTGAATAAAAGCAGAAAAAGAACGTTAAAGATAACTTTTGTAAGATTCAAATGAAGATGAATTGTCACATTCAAAATTGAATAAAAGCTTCAAAATGTCACCATCTTCGGCCCCCGGAACGATTCTTAATTAAAAAAGTAGTTTGATACCACTGTCCTAAACGTTTTTTATAAGAATATGTGCTTCTTTTGCAGCTGTGTTCAGTTTGTGCTCTCGGGATGTGACTGTACACAATTAAAAACACAGTATTGACAGATTTCTTCCATTTCTCAAAGCTCTTTTATGTCTTTTTGCCTCTTTAGATCTGATAAGCTCATTGAATCCTTCAGTGTGTGATTTCTGCTGTCTAAATATAACTGTTTAATCTTTTAATCTGATGCTTATATAGTTTTACAAACAGTGGATTACGGCCAAAGGCAATAAGTTCATAAAATAGGCCTCAATGCAAACTCTGTAGCGTAAGTTTACCTGCTTAATGTCAATTAATTTTTAGTCATCATATTTTCTTTCTTGCCTTGATTTATATTTGTTTAAATGTATTAATCTCAGGTTGTTTGTTTCTCTCTAAAGCCACTCCTGCCACAAAAATGTTTCCCTCTTGATCCTGAAGAGTCGAGGTGTGGCCTGAACCTGTCACTGAACCATTACAGATAAAGAAAAGATAATAAAACCAAATGGGAGCTTAATCTCGTCCCTTTGTCTCGATGTTAAACTCTCAAACAAACCAGTGAGACCAGAATAACGCGGGTCCACTTTTATAAAACACAAGGCAGCACATGTAACAGGTTTAGTAACAGATGCAATATCATTATGTGTCGTAAAAGCTGTTTTATAAATGGTTTTTAAAGTGTGTAATCAAACCTAACCAAGATAAATAGACTTATTCATGCTCGAAAACAGCCGAGTCATGGTCAGAGAAAGGCCTCTTTTGATTCATAAACTTTCAAACACAAAATGAAATGATTGTGAACTCATGTAGTGTTTTAAAACTAATGAGATTGAATAATAAAGTGGATCAAGCCAACAAACCTTATGGCTTGGACATTCATTTTATTGACCTTGACAGGTTTTAGATGGATTTGAACTGGTTTTAATTGGATTTGAACAGGTTTTAGATGGATTTGAGCTGGTTTTAATTGGATTTGAACAGGTTTTAGATGGATTTGAGCAGGTTTTAATTGGATTTGAACAGGTTTTAGATGGATTTGAACTGGTTTTAGATGGATTTGAACAGGTTTTATTTGGATTTGAACAGGATTTAGATGGATTTGAGTAGGTTTTAATTGGATTTGAAGAGGTTTTAGATGGATTTGAGCAGGTTTTAATTGGATTTGAACAGGTTTTAGATGGATTTGAACAGGTTTTATTTGGATTTGAACAGGTTTTAGATGGATTTAAACTGGTTTTAGATGGATTTGAACAGGTTTTATTTGGATTTGAACAGGATTTAGATGGATTTGAGTAGGTTTTAATTGGATTTGAAGAGGTTTTAGATGGATTTGAGCAGGTTTTAATTGGATTTGAACAGGTTTTAGATGGATTTGAACAGGTTTTATTTGGATTTGAACAGGTTTTAGATGGATTCAAACAGGTTTTATTTGATTTTGAGCAGATTAGTAAAATATATATAGAGTTTTTTAGTATCTCATATTAAAGGGATGGTTTAATATTGTGTAAATGTGGTTGAATAGAAACTTTTGGAGCTTATTTATTTGTTGTCAGCAGCACACTCTCAGTTTGGAGAAGCAGACAGGAGCAGCGCTACAGAGACTAAACCGTGATATACAACTACACCAGACTTTAAAAACCAAAAGGTATGAAGTTGGTTTTATAAATTGGGTTCTGTGTCGTCTTGTCCTGTCTGTAAAACCCATTGAAGCAACTCCTCCAGAAAAAATCACACTGTAAATATAAAGTGTGATACAATAATGAATTTTTGGGGGGGTTTTTTAAGTTTTGTTCTGTTTGTTGGCTTGACCTTACATTATTAATTACATCTCTTGATGCTATTATTATGTTTAGCTCGTGATGCTATCAACAGTGGGACTTCATAAAGCATTAGTGAAAAAAAACAGGCACAAACAATGTCCTTCTATTTTAACAGATTTTATAGGACGACAAGATTTAAAAAAAACACGAAACAGGAACTACTAACGCACTGGTCTCTTGCTAAAACAGTTTATGCGAGTCCACAAAACCTCTCGCTGAGTTCCCAGAGCTTCTTGGCGGCGGCGTCGTCCTTGGCTTTCTCGTAGACGTCCCTGACGCTGCAGTTGGAGAAGTATCGTCCGCTCAGAGGCTCCAGTCCGTCCTGCAGAGCACAGTGCAGCGTGGTCTGAGCCCCCTGCTCCGTGTTTTTGAAGAAAAACGTCGTGACGGGACTGAGGAGCATCTTTAAAGTGAGCTGGCGTTCCTGGCCAGCTCAGAGTTAATGGCTCCTGAAAAACAGAAGGAAGGTTTTAGGCTAGATTTAAGATATATTAGAGGAAAAGATTTAATTTAAAGCTACATAGAGCCCAGTCAAAAGAGCTTTTTCTTCCAGTTTTGTCCACAGAGAGCACTGCTGGAGGAAAGGCTCGTGCTTGTTTGTTTTTTTCTTGGATAAAGCTTTAAGGAAATAATGAAATGAAGCTGAAGGACTCCTCTCTCTCATCTCTGCATCAGCTGACCCTCTCTCTGTCCTAAAGGAACCAGTTCATAATCGAGCTTTTGTCTCAAGAGAATTTGAAAGAATGTTTTGTGAATATACTTTTGTCTCATGTTAAATTAACCCGTTGCCGTTTGTAAAAGAATAATAAGGGTTTTTCTACAGTTTTTCTACAGTTTTTGAGGTACAATTACTGGCTTCGTGGTCTACTTTGAAAAAGGTGGAGCTAAAGGAAAAGCATGAGACAGTAAAATATTTCAAATAAATTCTTGGGATAAACGTCCTATTCAAACACAAAACACGATGAATGTTGAACTTTTTCCCGACGACAAAGCTAGTGTTTGTGGTTTTAAACAGAGTCAGCGTCATTCATGAATTTAAACATTGCATTAAACACAAGCAGAACCTGTGCAAACTCAAATATTAAGTCCCTAAATGAGAGGAAACAGTTGCAGCTATGAATTTAATGTTGAGAAAGATGGGAATAAACAGAAACAGTTTGATGTTTACTGCAGCAAAACACAGACTTAAGGATTTATATTCAACATTAATGATCCAAGTTTTAAAAGTCTTTTTGGTACAGTCTCCTGGACCTGTACCAAGCTGTCCCGTACTGACCCGCCCCGTCCCGTACCCTACAGTGGAAACGAGGCTCAACATAACTCTGTAAAACATGAGGGTCCACAGTAAACACAGCGACTGCAGTGAAACAACTCAACACAAAGTCTGCTCTGTTCCATTGGCTCCATTACTGCCCAGTTCTTCCTGGAGCACACTGCAATTATACATTTATTATTATCAAACAGGGTTTACATAAAAGTAAAAGACAATTTTAATGGCCACTAAGAATTTCAGTCCTATTTCACAATTGAATTTTCAATTCTATTGTTTTCTTTACCTTTTGCTGTGCCACCTTTTTTAGGTGAATTTGAGCAGATTTTAATTGGATTTGAACAGGATTTAGATGGATTTGAACAGGTTTATTTGGATTTGCACAAGTTTTAGACGGATTTAAACTGGTTTTAGATGGATTTGGGCAGGTTTTAAATGGATTTGAACAGGTTTATTTGGATTTGCACAGGTTTTAGACGGATTTAAACTGATTTTAGATGGATGTGGGCAGGTTTTAATTGGATTTGAACAGGTTTTAGATGGATTTAAACTGGTTTTAGATGGATTTGAGCAGGTTTTAATTGGATCTGAACAGGTTTTAGATGGATTTAAACTGGTTTTAGATGGATTTGAGCAGGTTTTAATTGGATTTGAACAGGTTTTAGATGGATTTAAACTGGTTTTAGATGGATTTGAGCAGGTTTTAATTGGATTTGAACAGGTTTTAGATGGATTTAAACTGGTTTTGGGCAGGATTTAGATGGATTTGAGCAGATTTTAATTGGATTTGAACAGGATTTAGATGGATTTGAGCAGATTTTAGATGGATTTGAGCAGGTTTTAGATGGATTTGAGCAGATTTTAATTGGATTTAAACAGGTTTTAGATGGATTTGAGCAGGTTTTAATTGGATTTGAACAGGTTTTAGACAGATTTAAACAGGTTTTATTTGTATCTGAGCAGATTATATAAATCTTGTAGCAGAAACTGGCTTAAGATTTCATGAAAAAAAATAATTAATCTGATTTAAATTCATCTAAAACCTGTTCAGATCTAGTTAAAACCCAGTACACGTGTGTGTCCTCGACAGTGCTAGACTCAGCAGTCACTGGATGTATTCTCTACTATTATTTCTTCCTAAATCCTCCTGGACACTGACCTGGGTGCAGACTGTAGCAGGTCACGCTGGTTCCCTGGAGCCTCTTGGCCAGTTCGTGAGTGAACAGCACGTTGCACAGTTTACTGTCGGAGTAGACTTTCAACACTTCTGAAAACGAGGTCCCGAGTCCCAGAGCTTTGTGATCGTTGAGGCGGTTAAAGTCGACGCTGCCGAAGTTATGGGCCATGGACGACACGTTGACCACTCGGCTCGGACCGGCCTCCTTCAGACGCTTCAGTAAAAGGCAGGTCAGGAGGAAATGCCCGAGGTGGTTGACCCCGAACATCAAGCCGAACCCGTCTTCCGTCCGGCCCTGGAGGTAAACCCCTGTGGCCAAAACACGCAGACGGTAAGCATTGTGTTGTCTTTTATCCAATCAGAAAAGAAAACTACTTAAATAGTGTGTCCTGAGTTGAGAAATTATGATCAAAACCTTTTAAAACAGCAAAAAAGTCCCGTTTAGGTGAGTTTTCCAGAGCTTAGTGAAGGGTAATCAAGCTTTTTTTTAAATTTAAGTTAAAATTATAGCTCATCCAATCCCAAGAATGAAATAAAGACATAAACCTGCTGTAGCCCTGGTGATTTAGGTGCTGTTTACACAAGATAAAAATGCAATCACTGGGCTCTATTATAATCCTCCAAACAACATCCTCCTCACACCTTTCTTTTATCCAACAGTGTTTGTTTTACTGCGTCAACAAAAGGCAACAAACTGAATGAAGAGCTTTTCAAAACTGCCCTGATTTTTAACGAATCACCTGAATTTTAACTTAAAATTCTTAATCTTCGTGTCATTTCCAAACCCAGACTATGTCCCTAAATCCTGGTCTGACCCGGGTCTGACCTGCGTTGTTGATGAGGATGTCCAGTCTAGGCTCGGTCTTGAGGAAGGTTTCGGCGAAGCTTCGAACCGACTTGAGACTGCCCAGATCCAGAGGCATGAAGACCACGTTACTGCTGCCGCTCTCCTGCAACACACACCATCCAGCTTAGATTTACTGCCATTTATATAAGAGTTGTAGCTAAGAAAACGATCCCAGAACAAAAAAGAGGCTCTACATTAAGTTTGATGTTATGTATTTGATTTCAGCAGAGGTTGTTTGTGGCTACTGCAGCTTTAAAAGTCCATTTCCTGATTTGTTTTTACTGTTTCATTTAGTTTTTCAGTGTAATCTATTAAAGTTTATTGTAACAGGAATCATCTGTGAAAAAATGAGACTTGATCTAGTCTTTATAATTAAGGATTTTAATAAATGCAGCAGGATTTTGTCCAATCACAGCTCACTTCAGGTAAAAAGGAGCGCTCCCATTGGTCGACACTGATGTCAACAACGAAGGAACAAGGAAATAAACCAAGGAAATGGGTTATTCTGTTGAAAATATGTCTTATTTTACAGAGAAACAGCTCAAAAAAGATAAAAACAGAGAAACAGCAGCAAATAAAACATGGATAAATATTGGTGATGAGATAATTCCAGGATCACTACAGTCTACAACGATAAACTCCAAAGATAAAAGTTTCAGATCAGATCTAAACTTTGATTTAATTTTATTATTTTGTGCAGAAAAAAGAAGCAGAAAGGTTACTACGCTGCTGCTGGAGGAGAGTGGCGATAATAAATGAGACGTGGTCCTGACTGAGCAACACTTTTCAAAGTTGTAACTACTTCTACTAATATCGAGTACACATAAAGATCTCTGTTGGGTCGTTTCTTTTTCGGAGCTCACCCTCTTGACGTCGGCCACAGCGGCCTCTCCTCTGTCTCTGCTGCGACAGGCCATCACCACTCGGGCTCCTCTTTTGGCCAAGTCCACGGCTGTGGTCTTCCCGATCCCCGTGTTACTGCCTGAAGAGAAACGAAGGGGAAATGCAAAAGATAATAGCATGTTTTGGGGATACACTTTATTTAAATGAACTTCCTGCAGGCATTAGTAGTTAAAAGCTGTGTATTTGTCTCTAACATTTATAAATAACATTAGTAAGTAAGGAAAGTGCTAAGTTCTGGGTTTGTATGAAGGAGTAACGGAATGAAAAGAGGTCAAGAGATGAAAAAAATTAAAAAGTTATTATTCTTTTTTCATTATTTATGATGTTTGTCTCGTTAAACTGAGCCAACGTGCAACCAAAGTGTTTAAAAAGAGTAAAGAAGTGCAGACAAAGTGACCAGGGCTTGTCTCAGTCTGACTTTAGTTTAAATGATCAAAGATGGGATCAGTTAAGGGGATTTTAGAGAATAGATAATGATATTAAAACAACACTATGTCACTTTTCAGGCTGGTTACTCACGAAAGAATTAAAGGAAACAAATGCTGTGGAAAAACTCACTCACTTTTCACAATTAAACAATAAATATACTAATTGTAAGGTCAGTTTGCATTAATATGACACTTTTTTTGGGCCAGATTTGGATCAGAATTTGTCAATCCAAACACATTATCTTTAAATCAAATTATCTTTAAAAGAGTGGTTTGTTTTTATGTCAAGAAACATATATTTAAGGCTGTTATTTTAATGATTTTTTTTATGTATATTTCAGCACAAAAGCTATACAGTGTTACTTTAAAATAAAAACCTAAACTTTGTTTATTCAAAGAGTGGACTATGGATGAGGACACTGCATATTATGTAACACACACTTTTTTGCCTTGTTTGAAAGATTTTTTGGGATATATCTGGCTTTAATTTCACCCAAACTTGTTTATATATTTATTTTTAAAGTTTTATACAATTATGTTTTGTTTTATTCCTGTATTGCACCTTTTTATTCCTTAGACTATTTTAACTTATTGCTGTTTTACTATTTTATTATCTACTGTAGGTGATAAATATCTGATAGACCCCTGTTAGTCTGCATTTTAACACTTTATGCAGTGCTACTTAGTGCAAATGTATGCGTTAATTCACTTTAAATGACTTCTGTACACGTTTTCACTGCTATCTTCTTCACTATTAGACTTTAATCCTCTACTTTCACTCGTGAACTTTACTTTTATTTCCTCACTGCAGATAAAAAAGGAAAATCTCAGCCGTCCTCTCACTTTCTTCCCTTCAACAGAGCAGATTTACCTGTGACTATGACAGTTTTCCCGTGGAGCTTCGTGTTGCTGGTGCATCGTCTTCCTTTGACAACAATCTCATGGAAAGTATACGCAGCTCCCACAAAAACGACCCCCAGCAGCAGAAACAGGATCATGTTTGCAGCTGAGGCTCTGACCGCGCTCTGTCGTCTCTGCAGCTCCGAGCTCCACTTTTGATTCAGACACGCCCTTTGCTCTGGGTTTGACGCGTTATCTGCAGCTGTTTGAACTTTAATAAAATCAGATTATAACAGGGTCAAAGATATTACATTTATATTTGCTTCAACAGGTGAACAGGTCTTTGGTATTTTAGAGACAGGTCAGCATTTGTGGGTTAAATAGTTTATGTTTGGCACAAGAACAAAGAAAAAAAATGTCTTTCCCAAGGATCAAAATAAATTGTAATTGTCATTTAGGATGATACTGCCCTCTAGTGGTGAACCCAGGACAATACAAGGAAACTACTGAAGATTAAAATGACTCAAGTAGGAGTAAAAGAAGCAATAATCTAAGTAATTATTCATAAAAGGAGTAAAAGGATCAACATTTAAGATGTTAATAAAATTGAGATACTTTTAATTATTTTTATAGCTTTTTTTATATTTAATATTTTTATTATCTGGCAAAGATTGTAGCAAAAGTATTAGTTTATTTGAAAAAAAAATAAAATAAATTGTGTGTGCATACTCTAAATGCACTAAAGATTCTTTTACATGAAATACCCGGACAAATATTTGCCACAATAGCCCCATACAGTATGGAAGCGTATTGTATTCACTTGACAGAAAGGAAAAATGTTTATTTTTCTTGCTAAAACAGATGTCATTTTTAACTCAAAAGCATTTATTGTTTTTTAAGAGAAAAATTGTAAATTTTGTAATCTATTTTTTTCTCATAAAAACAACAAAAATAACTTTATAAACACACGTCACACTCTGCCAAGTCAAAAGTAGGACATAACCCAGTTTTCTGAGAGACTTGCTGTGATTGGTCAAACAGGGTCATGTGACTAAAACAGACCTAATTTATAATCATTTCAAATCCAGGAGCAGAGTGGATAAAGGGATGGATTAGCACCAATCTGCCTTGAGTTATTAACAAAAAACTTTACTGTAGAAAATAAGTCAGAGGGATCACAATTTTAAGTAATCAGAAAAGTGAAAAAGGGGGCCAAGGAAAAAAGGAAAAAACAGTGGAAGAATGAAAAGAGGAGGGTGCACAGACCGAGGACAGCTTCATTATTTATGGGTCAAAGCCTCTCATAAAAACGAGGACCAGCTTCAGTCACGTTTTCACGACCCATCGTGAGTCCAACAGATCGACCAGCACTTCTTAGTTATTTTACTGTAAATTATGACAAAAGTAGTAAATGATGCTCTGTTAAAGTCATTAGGTCCTTGGTGGTTTGATAACATCCCTTTTATTTCTAATTTCTGTGTATTTGTGAACGATAACTGAAGCTAAATGTTGATGTGGAGTCGACAAAAGGAGAAGACACCAGTCCGTCGGGTTTGTTCTTAGAAAATCTTTCTGTATTTACACGTTTGAACAGACAAGCAGGTACAGACAAAGAGTGCTTATATACAGAGCAGCACGAGATGTTAAAATGAGTGCTAAAACGTGACGGTATTTACAGACGGACTACAGCGGAAAAGTACTGACTAAGAACGAGTTTTTATCACAAAACCTCTACACAGTATCACAAATCCCATGGACTGTACAGTTAAAAACCAAAAAATGGCAAAATCTACATGAAAATCCAATGTTTCTCCAAATGAGAGGCACTGAATTATATATATTTACATTATATATACATATAGTGTAGAAGCATGTATGTTTTCATACATTTATAGCTACCTGTGGTGCAAAAGCAGCAAAAGAAATAAGAATGTAATGAGTTTAATACTACAAAATAAAAGGCTTGTGCTAAATGGGTGACTGACAAAGTAATGTTTTTTATATATAACTAATATACTGGCAAAAATAACTGAGCGCAGTTAAATAACGCTCGCTCATAGTCCTCTAACAACGTAACGTGACTGTCAGCCATTTTGAAACGAGAGATTGTCGATAATACTTCAAGTTCATGCAAAGATAGAAACCATTAAAATAAAAAATAGACTTTCCCTGTTGAACAAACCGGCTGTGCAGCTTTCCCTTCATTGTGACTCGAAAGGTGCAAAACAAAAGGGAGGAGGAGGAGGAGGCGGGACTTCCGGCGGGGCTACGGGGCAGACTGCGGGGCGGGTTCGGGCACTTGTTCGGTCTCGGCCTCGTCCTGGCTCGAGGGGCTGCTGACGGCGGCGGAGCTCGGGGGCGGCGTGGGGCAGGACGCCGAGGCCCCGACGCTCGCCGAGGCGGGGCCGGCGCTCGCCTGCGGCTCCTCTTTGGGCTGTTTACTGGCGAACTCGGTGACGCTGAAGACGAACTGGAGGCAGCCCAGTTTGATGTAGCTGCCGTGGTGGAGCAGCGCCGTGCCCTCCCAGCCCGCACCGCTGCCCCCGATCAGGCTGGAGCTGCTGGCCTTACAGCTGCAGGACTGTCCCGGGACGCCCTGGGACTGGCTGCTCATCACGCCCCCTACAGGCAGCAGGCCCAGCACCTCGTCCTCATCCTGCCTCTTACTGCGACCTGTGCAAGAGAAAAAGAAGTTCAAATTATAAAAATCAAGCCCATTGTGGTGAGTCTGTGTTAGAGTCCAGGAATTAGGAATTAATAAAGACGACAATAAATTGAGACAAGAAAATATTCTGCAGTCACACAAGAAAAAAGTTTGAAGTTCAGATACATTTTCATCAACTGATAATAGCTTCTAAATATTGTGTAAAGACATCAAACATTAGCTAGAGGAGGAGCAGAATATACTTAGTAGATCAGTGCTGCTTTACTGTTGTTTTGTGTTGATTAAATCACCTTTTTAGGTCAGTAGCAAGACAAAAAACATTGATCGTCTGATTTTATTTGTTTGCCATCTCCAGGGTTCTTACACCTTTTCTAAATTCAAATTCCAGCACTTTTCAAGCACTTTCAAGGTGTGTTTTCATGTTTGCAGTAAATTACATATTGACATACATACATATTGATAGTTGTTCTCATTTAAATCCATTGTGGCATAAAAAAGACTTTGTTTAAATTGCTAAATAAAAAATAAATAAAAAAAATGAAACTTGTGTGATCAAAAAGTATTTATTGGATGAAGTGTCCCTTTAAGTTAGCTTACGTCAGATTTTGTTTGGGTGCAGAACTAAATCTTTGAGCTTTGAGATTGTAAATGATTAAAGCAACACTATCTGAATTTCAAGCGCTTTATCCAACTTTTACAACCTTGAAAACACTAACTTAATTTAATTTAATCCATAACTAATTATAGTAAAATAATCCCAGAACATCATCCTCTGTCATTTAAACCTGTGTGTATAGTGTGTCTTGTTCTTTATGTTGTTTTGAGTGTTCAGAGACTTACGGATGATGCCCTGGACTTTTGCCACCAGTCCACTAGGAGGCGACGGCGAGGCCTTTTCAGAGAAGTCGCAGGAGTAGAGGACGTTGTCGACCGTGGTGCCGTGTTCGCTGTAGTTCAGCAGCTCGTAATGCTTCGTATTCTGCTCACGGAAGAAAACACACAGAGAGAACACGTGTCAAAAAGTGGGAGTTTTTATCCAGAAACATGAGACACTGAAACTGGACGGCGATAAATACCTCGTCGTAGAAAATACAGGCGTGTTTCCCCGATACGTAATTACAATGACCGTAGTTGGTAAGGCACACGTCCATGTCAGCACCTGGAGACACAAACAGAAAGAGAGTCAAATGAACTGAGCTTATACAGTACATTAGAGACATGGCTTCAGTCCTAAATTAAACAGTTTATGTGATGAAAGAAGCTTTTTGTGGTGTTTATGTTAAAATCCAGATCAGGTGTTAGTAAAAGAGGCATCTGTGGATAATAAAAGAGGTTTATACATCAGCAGCTAACACCTTAACTGGCAAAACCTCACCAAGAAACCGTGAACACAACAGTTTTCATGCTGTAGATTTAGAGCAAATTTAACACATTTAAGCCTCGTTTCCACGGAGTCGGTTTGGTTTGCTTCAGATGAAGGCTTGTGTTTTTACTGCGGTGCAAGATACAGTCAGCTACGTTTCTTTGTGAGAAATAAATCCTGTTTGAGGCAATTTTTTAAAATGCAGGAGCTTTGCCACAACTAGAATAAAGAAGAGAGTAAATCCTGCAAAAACAACAACTGACCCTAAAACTAAACACAGCTGCTGCTAATAGACGCTAGCATTGTTTAGTTGGAAAAAAGCAAGACATTTTACAGTCTTTCTTCGTTAAATATGACTCTCTCAAGACCAGGGGAAGCTTCATTTGAGGAATCACTGCAATATTGTGCCATTTCCAACGAAACACTAGACTTTTCTGGGATGTTTTGTGTTTTGTAGCCCTTTTGAGAACACTAAACCCGATAAAAATGTACCTACATATTTTCTTTCTTTGTGATAATAGTCTAATAAAAGTAGGTTGTCTATTTGTTCAGGCCTGTCTCTCATAATTAATCATAAAGAGCTAATAAAAGTTGAACTGAGCGTGAGCAAATATATCCCAAGTGATAGTTTAAACAATAAGTAACGAATCTGAGGCGAGGCTTACCCGTTCCTATGTATAACGTCCTGTAACACATGTTGACGGCTGGACCTTTTCCTGTGAGAGGGTAGAAGACGGCCCGGGCCTGGACCTTCTTTTGACCTGGAGGGGAAGTAAACGTGTGTCATATTAGAGAAACAACAACAACACAACACAATTGAATGAATTTTACAAGATATTTTATTTTTTCAACCATTTCCCATTAATTAAAATTAAAAAATCAGCTATATTCCAGGATTTCCAGGGAGTTTTCTTGCCTCTTCACCTTCCTCTATGTGTAATATGTAATAAAAATACAAACATATAGAGGTTGAGGTGATAGACTTACTGTCCAGAAGGGGCGAGGGGGTTTTGGAGACAGTGGAGGTGGCTGGAGGAGGAGGAGGAGGAGGAGGAGGAAGAGGAGGAGTGCTGGGGGCTTTCGGAGGGAACAGCTGCTGTATCCTCTGCCAGGCCAAGAGTTTGATCATCTCCACGTCCAGTTTATCCAGCTCTATACCTGCACACACACAGAGGAAAGAAGGTTACACTCTGGAAAACACACGAGTAACGGTAGTTTTACAACAAATATGCAATAATATTCAGGAAAACTATAGAAAGTCACAGTCTATGCACACTCACCCCCTTCACTGTCCATGCCATCTTTCAGAAGGGACAGGTGATCAATGGAGAGGGAACTGGGTAGAAGTCCAGGACCAGCCTTAACATCTGCAACAAAAATACAGTCAGCGTTTTCTTGACGTTTTGATGAAAAGTAGAGTTTAACCAAATAAACCACAAACCTTCCTTTACAGTGTATATAGTAGTTTAAAAGAAAGGTAAACACACTATACAATACTAATAAACCAGGCTACTTAAGTAAACCTCAATTAATTTATGGATATCAATAGTAACACTGCAGCATTTTCCAGAGACTTGCAGAAGTCTGTTGAACGGTTGAAGCTGCTTTGAAACATACGGCTAAAACTGTAGGCTGCTGCAAAACCTAAGCAGGTTTGCTAATCTTTTAGCTGAGCATTGCTGGAGAAGCAAGAGACAAAAGAGCTGTTTCTGGTTTCTGAGTTATTCCAGCCTTTCACTGGAAAATAACAGTTAAAAAGTCACGGGGCTGGCGTCAAAAGAAGCTGTGCAGTGACACAACTCTCGCAGCAGCTGCTACAGTCTGTACTCAGCTATTCACAGAGAAGTTAACATAACAGACAAGCCCAGACCAATGCAACAGACTAACATGCAACTTATAATGTAATTTATCGCAAAAAACAGTGTTATCATCATAATTAGACTATGATCTTCTAACCAGGTTCTCTTCAATGTGTAGGGAACAAGGAACAAAGTCACAAAACAAAAAGCTTTAAAGTTAAAACGTAACTTTACATATGCGTCTTGATATAATGCTTCATAACCTACAGTAGAAACATTTTCTTTTCTTTTTAAACTCACAAATATCTAAAACTATTGACAAGTAAACCAGCAACAGATTGGGATAAACTATGAGTCTTTGCTCTACTTAAAAACCTTAGTATTTTTACACTAAACCACTGTTGCTGTTTATTATTTATTACTTATTGCTGTGTTGTTACCTGGAGTGAGAGAAGCTGCTTCTAGTTTGCTCGTAACTTGTTCCTTGGTGCCTTTTGGAAGTGCACCTGGGGTCACGCTGCTGGTTATGGGCGGTTTTTCGTCAATAATCATGCTTTCCTCTTGGTTTTGGTGGTTCTTCAGCTCAGCGTGGGCCCA
>JAWCTZ010001012.1:0-26131 GCA_036850595.1 Rhyacichthys aspro | reverse complement strand
AGGGGAGAGAGTGGACAACAAGAGAGAGAGGATTGAAACAAACGGTAGTAAAGCTCTAAACAAGATTTTTTCAACTTGTCCCCTGTATATGGTTAATTTCTGGTTTTTGTCTACATGCTTTTAAAAAGGTCAATATTTATGTGGGGCAATACTTAATACTTATCTATATTATATTTTTTATTACTTCCAAAATCCAGATGGTGTCCTAGGTCTTGTTCTGGTTGATCTGATCTGTGCAGATTGATGCAGACTGGGCTCTGTCTGGAGGAAACAGAACTGCTGGGTACTTGTCCACTTCACTCCACACTGTCTGACTGGAGCTGCAATGCAGCGGATGCAGTGGAAATGCTCTCAATGAAAACAAGGATGCATATTTGTTGCGGAGTGCTTGGCTGGAGCAGAGATGCATGCAGTGGAAATTGGTTGTCTCACATTTCACTTGCACCACACGGGAATTAATGGCTATTTCCTGGGCCAATGGGAAAAATTATTATCAGAGAAGCCACTGTGAATGGCATAGCTCGTTCAGACATTTGGCCTTCGCACGATAATTCTTGGAACAGAAGTAGAAAACTCATGAGTCAGAGAAAGTGTTTTTCCTTAATAAGGTAACTCTGATTGAGAGGATTACATGGCTACTTTTAAGAGCATCTTTTCAGCACATGTTGAGACTAAAGAGTTGTCGCAACAGTATGGCTGGCAAAGTCAGAGCCAGGTTAAAAGCAGCTGTTAGTTCCGGATTACAGACTCTCCCCAGAGTTCCCTGACAATGTTAATGTCAAAGCTTGTTCTTCAGGGCATGGCTAGGCAAGGAACATGGCAGCATAGCCCTACGGAAATGTTTGTTAAACTAGAAGAAAGGCAGAATGGATTTCATCAGTCTATGATGAGGTTACAGTGTGTGTTTAAAGAGGACATGGTGATCGCAGCCTGTGGGAAATGCCCTGGGGATCAGTCAGCTCCACTCCCACGGTTCACAGAGTCTGTCTCACTTTAAAGTACAAAAATACAAAACTCTATCAAGAAGAACTGCAAAGGTCAAGCGTGGAAAGAGGAGTGTCAATGGACAGAATAAAAAACTTAATCAGAAACATACATAAAAAGGGAAGTGAATCTAATGTCAGCAGCCATATTTGAATAATAATAATAATAATAATAATAATAATAATAAAACAAAACGCACGCATTTGAAACTCACACACTGAACTCCCAAAATCAACATGTTTTTAAATTTCCAAATTTTTGTCTGTCAAAAAACAGCTTTTAATTAATATAAACAGATGCATGTTATAGTTATGATAATCTGGCTATGATAATTCTTTACACTATTACTACCCTGTTAAATCTAACATTTGTCTAACTGCCCAACTGTGCTTTTCATTTATATTTATAAGTGTAATTGTCATTTTGAGACAGAGGAGAGACATAAACACATATCTTTCTCTCTGTTTCTCTCTATTACAACTGTAGAATACAAATATGGACATTTTTAATATTTTTTCTTTGTAAAATGTCTCCTTCATTTCAAAATCCACCCTTTGAACTATGAATTCATTCATCTTAAGAGGAGTCTTTTTTTTTTTTTTTTTGCTATGACCCATCATTTCTCAAAGGCGTTCAACTCTGTGTGAGTAGTTCATGTCTTTACTTCAAGACTTTGTGGCCTGGTCAAATACGTGCTCTTCCACTTGCCTGACAAGTCAGCATCAACATTAGCTTCTGCAATCACTAAGCTGCTGCCTGCTGCCCATCTTGACATAATCCCAACGCTCGCTTCCTTTGGGTGTCACTGGGAGCACAGACCTGGGGAGCCCTCTGGCTGTGTCGTGGCAGGGCTTTTGAGGTGCTTCGAGACGCATCTGTGGGAGGCTTCAGAAGCTCAAATGTAGCTACAGCTCATTCTTGTAACCTGCTAGCAGCTATTCGATTTTCTACAGACGGCCAACAGTGGTGCAAAGAAGAAAATAACTGGACAAAAAATATCACAAGCAAGAAATGAGGAAGCCAAGAAATCTTGTACTGAAAACTCTTGTACTGAAAAGAAAATGCAGCATGATAAGCAGAAATCCAGAAGATGGCCTTGCCAAAAACTGAGGAACTACAGAAGACAAGACATGAATGAGAGAAAAAAGCAGTGGAAGGAAGAGGTACAACGAGGAGGGAATTGTTTGGAGATATGAAAAATTGAATCAGATGAGGAGTCAAATGACACAGAAAATGAAAAGAACTAACCACATGAAAGGTGTCTTTTATAATGTCATTCAACTGGTTTTAAGCTGACAACAGGACCTTCTCATTTTTGCTTACCATCAAATATCGGTTACATTTGTATTTGTCTCCTAACCCTCCCACACAAACCTGAATTGAACCAGAAAAAAGCTAACAACCTGCATTTTTTTTGTGTTTGTTTGCAAAGTAGGAATGACATAATATTGACAATATTGCAATATTACAAGAGTTAAAGTGTCTTTACATTGTCATGGACTTGTGACAGTACCAAATGGTAGATTGTCCGGGCAAAAAAAATATATTTTTTCTGTCAGCAGAGTAACAGAGTAGAGAGAACAGAGACCATCCTCTTTTGCACTCAGATTCAGTTCAGCCAACATGGCCGATGTTGGAGTTGTGAGGAGCGATAGCGAACACAAAGGGGAGAGAAAAGCACTTTCACCCGAAAAGTTTTGATACGGTGTCAGAAAAAAGTCCAGTCAAGCCAACAGACTGCCTCACTACCTCATAACAAGAGCTTCAGAAATCATAAGATCTATCAGTGAAAATACAGCTGAACTGTACCAGACAACAAAGGATTTTAATTTTCCAATACGCGCAATGTCACAAGCTCAGAGGGCTATGCAGCGCCTACCCCACTAACAGAAGTCACTGACCAGCCGGGAAGCCAGCAGCCAGCCAGATCGCCAGGACTAAGCAATTTGGGAGAGACAGGTAAGATATGCTATATAGGCCTGCTTGGTACTGTATAAGCTCTGCACTTCTTATGGTAGGCCAACTGCTTTCTCAATTTGCCTTGTATCAGAGCCAAGCACGTGCAGCTGCTGAGTGTGTGTTTACGAGGCTGTGCACAGGTAGACATGGCAGTCTGGGTGGGACCTGCTTGGTGTTATGCTTCTCCTACACGTGGGACTGTGGTCTTTTTTACAGTAGATGCGAGACAAAACATTTAAAATCAAGCCCATTTAATTTAGCAAGTTATTAATAAATCGTTAAAAAGTCAAATAAATCTAAATATAGGCTATTGGCCAGGGGTAAAGTGTCAAAAGCCCCAAAATTTGGTAAATAATTGATGAATGTGTTTGTTTAGAAGTTAATGGCCATCCAAACCCGCTCAGTATGCCACTGCAGTGACGACAAAAATAACAAGACATTTAAAAAACATTTAACATTTAAAAAGCTGGAGTCATTTGTTAGACAGTTATTATTATTTGTCAGACACAGATCTATCTCATCAAACTTAATATGTATTTATCACATGCTTTGATTTGCTGTAATCAATGATTTGGGCTTTTTTGGCACAAAGATTTGAATAGTAAGTGGTAAATTGTGTTCCAAAGCACATTTCACTTTTTTTATTTTCATTTCCAGGGCGCAATTGAACGCAGCGGCATCATGCTGGCTACACATGGCTTACAAGCGCTTAACAAGCCTCTGTCTTTTCTTCTATTAAATGGTTAGACGAAGAAGAAGAAGCACGATGTCAGGCTGTGACAGGTTGCATCAGGAAGGCTTGGGAATGACGTGAGCTGAGTGCAGCTGAATTGTTTGTGCGTGAGGCACGGAAGGAGTCACATAAAGACTGAGGTTACGTGTACAAATGAGGACTTCTATTATTTTCACAAGACTCGGGAGACTGGTACACTGGGTGAACTCGTTCCCTCACGGACTGTTGTGCCAAGATTTTGAATTGAACTGTCCTGCCTGTGACCCCTCTTTATGTGTCTACAATCATCCACGTCATTTTGTTCTCGATTATTCGCGGCCCCAGACCCACACCAATTTAACCAGGAGCTATTAAGGAAAGTAAAATGAGTAAACTGCACCATTAGGAAAAAAAAAACAGCCGACCTTCTCAGAGCTACATTGCACAAAGACAAGCAGCAGCAGTAAGACATCCGAATCACTCTGTATGTTAAAGAATTCTCTATTCACCAGAAACATTGATATAAATGTGTCAGAATTATTGAGTGAATTGGCGCTCAGATCCTTAGCCATGGCTGCGCACCTCCAAAGCAGGGTGCGCATGGTCTTAGCACCAATTCAGACTTACGCCTTATTTACACTGACTGCATTACGGATACGGAGCGGAATCCATACGGAATCCGTACGGACTGCCATTTACACTGGGTGCGGTGTGTGTGCTGTACGTGTCCGGAAATCTGCATCCGCGAGACCACAAAACCACAAGGATTCACGCTGAAGGGTTGAGTTCACACGATAACATCCATGTAATGAGAGAGGTGCTTGTAAACAAAAGCCACACTGCCTTATATATATCCCAGAGCTCCAGCTATTTCACTCCATGCCTTCTCTTTTCTGGTGTTGTGAGATAAAATTGTAGAGATAAAATTGTATGGTTTTGGACTTCCGTGATGAATCTCTCGTCGTCCATGGTCTCAAATAACCCCTGGGACCCTCTGACTGCACTTGTGACCCCCGTGTCAGAATATGACGTAATACAGCATAGCGAGAGTTCACGGAACTTGTTTTATTTTGAAATATACCGGATCCACCTCGCTGGCCCACGTCTGACTTCCTGTCTGGCTCATGTAATTTCTTCAACTTCATGAAAATCTGCATGCAGCGTCCGGAAAAAATAGACTCCTTGCGAAAACCTTCCGGAGCTCCGGATCCGGGTACGTACCGCACCTGCAGCTGGTTTAAATGCTCACACTGACTACAACGGTTTCTTTTCCTTGCGGCGTCCATACATTCCGCTCCACAGTCAGTGTAAATTAGGCATTTGACAGGTGCAGTTTAGAGTCAGAAGCTTACATGTGTCTAGTGGGGGGCTTAGCAAATTTGGGGCCCTAGGCAAACCTTTCAGAAGGGGCCCTTCCTCACATCTACCTTAATGAACCGGTAGGCCTCGAGGTTGAGAGATTCTGTAGCCCCTCCACAACTGTCATAAAATGTTTTGAATTCGGAAGAGCCATTTTGTATATTTAGATGTGATTTATTCCTCACCTTTCTGCTTACTAGTTTGTAGTCTGTGACTGGAAGTGCTTGATATTGTTTTGCCATATGAGGAATCTGGTTGGGCATAACGTCTGTTGATTACATGAAAAAGATTTTGGGCCGATCTAAACGCAGCCGGAGACATAGACGGAAGCTCATTTAGGGGCGTGTCAAAAGCTATTTTATCCGATTAACAGAGCGGAGACATATGTTATTGTTACTTTTATGAAATGTATTTTACGAAATATATTTATTTTAGAGTCATTCCTCTGTGATGGAATGCAAAAGGCTTCTCTTTTATTGTGTTATTTATTGTAAAGCACTGTATATTCTATCAAAAAAAAGTTTAGAGTAGCCTACTTTCAACTCATTTTATTATGAACAAACTCACATGCAGATAAAAAAAAAACATACTCTTTAAAAACAGATTGTGTTTTTATCATTAATTTGGCAGAATTGTGAATTTTATACACGTCTTTATGTGTTCTAATTTTAATTGTGCAAACAGTCACCCACAACTTTTCTTCAAAAAAGGATACTACACATGTCTGGACATGCTCTGAATCAATATGGAGCATTTTATACAAACTGCCAGCATTTTTAGACATTATAATTTGGTATCAAACCACACTGGGATTTTTCCTTTAAAACCCTGGTTTTGTCCCTGGTGAGGTTCCTGTATTCTGCTTCTGATGCCCCACTGTCTCCTTGTGTAAGCTGCCTTTCTCCACCTCTTTTACAGTATGTATATTTTTATTAAGCGATGCACTGTTCTGTCTGCAGCACAATATTCTAATATTCAAAAATCTTTGTGCTTCTATAAATCCTCAGTTGGTGGTAAGTAATGTAATAAATAAGTAAAATTGATTTATTTCCTATTTTGTTTACCTAAACATTGACTAATAATAATACACATGTGCGTGACAATAATTTAACATCCTAATTGATTTTAACAGTCCCCCATCAGTCCGTGCACCTGCCCAATGCTACAGTGTTTTCACTTACAGTGGGCTAAAAAGACCACACACTGCTTCTTGGCTTGTGCTTTGAGTAAGACCAGCTCACCCACCTGCGCCATGCCACACCTTGTGCTGGCAGAGATGCAGGTGGGCACAAGATAGATGCGACAGGCACAAGATTGCATATTTAACACCTCGATCTCGATCTCCGCCACTGCCCCTGGCTTCCTTTGCCCCTCTTTCAAACTACCTGGCCCTGGCCAAGATTCAGACATTGCTGTCCTCAAAGGAATGCCCCTTCTCTTTGAGATGGAGGTGGACCGCAGACTCATGTCCATTTGGGCTCGCTCCTCTGTTTTGATAAATCCGCTTGTGAAGCGTTAGGGGTGATTCTCCTATATTTAGTTTCACTGCATTCTTTACTCCATTGGACAGTATAGTGCATAGTCAAGTTTCCACTGAACTTGAATATTGAGACTGTAGAGATGAATCCTGTAGTACTCTCTTCTGCACTGCCATGAGTGCTTTAGTGTTAGGGATGCAGGTAAAGAGAGATGTGACGTCGAACCTATTGTCTCATCTGAATCTAACTGTAAATGTTTGACTTTATTGACAAATCTTGTGAATTAGTGAAATGGTGGCATGTGTGGCAAACCAAACCAATCAAGCCTAGATGATGGCCAGGAGTTTGGCTAGATTGAAAGTGACTGAGTCTGTATTACTCACTATGGGTACTGTTCCTTCCTTAAGTATTTTGGGCAAGCCATAAATGCAAGGAATGGCATGCCCAAGATACAGCCAGGGGTACAAAGGTCGATCAGAGACTTGGTCCCTCTCAACCCTTTGCATACAATCTATAACCTTCTTCTTGTAACCAACAAGTGGCTTTATTGTGGGAAAGCCATTCCGTGCATTTATGGCTTGCCCAAAATACATAAGGAAGGAACATCAGCATGAGAATTCCCCCTCCAGCACTCCCATTGTCTATTCTAAACCGCTCCCATTTAGAGATGTAAAACTCAGTTCTCAAAGTTCCTTGGATGAGGGGTGAAACATCTTCACCTTAAGACTTACATCCAGATGCCTGCGTTGAAACCTTTTCTTAAATATGTCCTGGATGACTGATAACCTCCACAGACATGTACATTTCTTGTTAACACCTAATGTCCCATCTCCTTCACCAAGTGTTAGCAAACTGCAGAGTTTATCTTTTGTTTGAGATTGGAATGTATAAGTTAGAGAAAACATATGGTTGTTAAATAATGTGCATGTTGATATTGAGATGAAATTTGCTGTGTATTTTGCTGCCTTGGTTTGCCCTAGTGTCTTTGGTCTTTGTCACTCCACTAATGGAAACACAACTCTTTCTAAATAAACATTCCAAAACAACTTTTAAGCTACAATAGTGTACAGTGTACAATAGAATACAAGATTTAAAAGATCAAACCCCCAGGGCATGTCCCATTTTAAATGTTAAATAGGTAATTTTACATATTCAGGAACATGATCTTGAACTATGTGACTGATTAAGTAGTCCCAACAAAGTGACACGCCGTTTCCCTACCCCCAGGCAAGTGCACACCACACATGTCACAAACATTTGCTATGCTTCCTGCAGCTTCAGACAGAGAAATATGATCACAACACAATGTGAAATCACGCCACTGAAGATTAGCTAAAGGGGAATCCATGCCACACAAGTGATGTCATAATCAATGATTTTACCCCAAGATGTGTCTGACTGAATACGAGAACAAGGATTTCATGTCCTCACTGGATTCCTCAGTCTGTGTGGGGATGTGGGCTGGGTTGGGATTGGTTCAGGTTTATGTCAGCATGACCCATTAATATCCATCAACACAGAGAAGGCAATGAAATTTGATTACATACACTCCAATTTATCCCCAACCGTCAAATGATCAATGACAAACAACCTCACTTTCCTATCTCAACTTTTTCTCATTAAGTTGAGCCATTTTACAAACTATTATCCAGGTTATATATGCTGTTTGTCTCTGGTTCTAACACCATCCTGGGTATGGCAGCCAGTCACCACCATTCTCCTTTAAATTATAATATGAGAAGCAGTCTAGCTATACAAATGAAGCCTGGCCCTTACAACAAACTATTTTTTAACAATGTGATTGATTTAAACAAGTGGGGCACCAAAACAGGAGGACAACAGATTCCAACATTGTACTAGTATGGTATTGGGTTACTCTATGCAATAGGATGAGACTGCTGCCCACATGCCTACCCACCTAGAAGGCGTTCATTCCACAGACACGGCATATCATAGTGACTTTCTTTTTAACCAGTACTATTGTCACAGTGGCTTGCCTTTATTAGTCAAAAAGGGTCTCTCAAAATGTATGTCCACTTCATTATGTTTCCATTTTAAAACCAATATCTTTATTAATGTCCACATTTAAATGCTGACACATTCAGAGCTAGTTTCACTATGAAAAGTCCCAGTGAGTGTAGTGTGTAACAGTCAAAACCTTTTTAAAAAGACCATAAAACATTGTTCCTCAGTTGGTGATATCTATATTTGCTCAGTGGAAGAAAACAGACATCCTGTCTTTCCTTGACAACCAATTCCAAGTCACACAGGGCGAACTTCAGCCTTATCTGAGGTTATGTATTTTCATAATTTCGAATGAATGTGGACAAAGAGTCTTTACACATAGTTTTCATTCTGCAGCACTACTTCAAATGAACTCAATGGTCTGGACCTATTTTAAAATTGTGAATATTTTAAATCAAGGAAGAGACCAGCTTTTGAAAATTCATCTGTCTGCAGTCTCATTTTTCTCCTTCGGTGACCGGTGTTTGTTCGTCTGCAACAGAGACAAAGCCTACATTACTAAACAAATGTGGACCAAAACTCCTAAGGTACCTAAGTCCATGCCTCCTTTGTGTCTGTCAATTTCTCTCACTGTCTCAGCAGGCTGTCAGGTTATTTTTTACTTGTCTGCTCTTTTTTTCTGCACTGAACCTCTTCACTTCCACAGTCCATTTGCCATTCGACTTGCTTTTAGCATCTTTCTAGTCTTCTAGTATAAACATGTTCCACTGCTAATTGCCCCTGACCTTCCTTTTCTTTGAATGCTGTGAAGAGCTGAGACAAGAAGAATTCTCCTCTCTTTAATAATTAAACAGAGGGAAGCAAAGTGAGACAAACAAAATTGGGCAAGGGAACAGATGCTTATTCAGCACCAACAGAAATCCAGGCAACATCTCTCTGAGAGCTAAAAAAAATCAAGGAAGATAAAGAGTTCAGACAGACCATTTAGCTACTCACATTAGGTGAGACACAACACAAGAATGAGACAAGATTTTTACATTTCCAGGCATGGCTGGTTGAAAGCTGTGGCTGTTCTTTAGAAGTCTTTGCATAGTGCTCCTGTTAGCTGCAGTGTACGGCATTGTTTTCAGTCTTTACATATTGTTTGTGTCTTCTCAATCACTCTTTAGCCATTTCTTATTTCCACTGGAAACCCAAAATGTTGCCACACAGATGATATTAAAATGGGGGGTACATCTTGAATACTAATTTCACCAGATCATAAGACAGCTTTTAACCTTGAAGAGAAATCTTGTCACATCACGTCTTGTGAGATCTTGTGGCATGAGATCTTGTCACCCCCACTTTTTTTTCACAATGACAAATTTATGGTCTAAACAGGTACAATGACAAATTCATACTGGAGGCAGGTAAACAAGTACCAGTTAAAATGGTCTCAGAATAAACCACGTTTCCATTAACAGCCAAGAAGTCAATAAACTATGCTTCACTTTGTATAAAACTGGTGTTTGTAGGTTATTATGTCAGATATATTTAAGAGTTACATGGTCTACAAATACTTGTCATTTATTGTCACTTCTTGTCTTGTTGGTTATTTTTAACGTCACAATGCACCAAGACAAGGATATGCAGTGGTTTTATTGCACGACAAAAAAATAAACTATCAACTGATTTAAGCAGATTTTGAAAACCAGAAATACCAGCTTAGATTTGTCAAGTGCATTTAACACCATCAGACCAGACAATACTCTCCCAACTATCAGATCCAAAGATTAGACTGGATTTATCAAAGGCAGACAATCCTACCTTATCATTCATTGTCTATCTAATGTTGTCTAATTTGCCCCTGAGGATAGTCCAGAGTGCATGGTCTCCATTGATGCAGCATCTGTCAAGTCGCTGTGCTAGACAAATATGGTTTGGGACCAACCTTCATCTTGTGGATCAAATTACTTTACTCCAAATCCACTGCAAAGATCCGTACTGATTCCCAATTATGGATTACATTGTGGCACCCACCAGGGTTACCCCCTGAGCCCCATGATCTTCGGCTTGGCTATAGAGCCCCTTGCCATAGCACTCCGCAGCTGTAAAGACATATGTGGAATCTGGAGAGGTAATACAGAAATCACAAGATGATCACAAGCGGGTGATCATCTTTGCATTCAAGAGAGCAGCAAGTGGATATCTGAGATCAGTGACTTGCAGTACAGAACACCAAAATAACTCCTTCTTTCAAACTAGCATAAAAACAGTACAATCAGTCAATTTGTGGCAGATGACGTCTAAATCTATGTATTTGAATTGACCTACAAACTAATTTCCCTCTGGGGATTAATAAAGTGATTGAATTTAAAGCAACAACTATCAAACTACGAGTCACTTCAGATGTCTGCATGTGCAGCATTTGAGATGTTGAACCACAGATGGGGCGTTTGTTGCAAAACACCAACTCCACTGCTGCAGCCTGTCACAGAGAAGTGATATAAGCCAAGCAGAACTTGAACACTCCCTGCACAGATGTTGGGCACAGCACTGAGAGAAGACAGTCCGGACACTTGTTACTCAATTATTAAAGATGACACATCACCCCCCAAAGGAAGATGAATAAGCTCTCAGTGATAGAGCGCAGAATCATCCTTTATCCATGGTGTCGGCCAGCTGGAGTCCGCGCACACAAACATGATACGAGCAGGTAGACAGGCTGCATTACCACAAACTGCCAGAAGCCTTCACACATTTCCAAAAATTGAACAAGACCATTTCAAGATTCTGGGTAACACTTAAATGACAATTGTATTTTGGAGGGGGGAACATCCACTACTTTTGTGAATGGAATATAAAAAATGGCTTGACCATGCCAACACAAAAATCTGACAAATTATGCCCCTTTATGTAGTTTTTATACAATTTTGCAATTTGATACTCACACATGGTATTGCAGGACACAGAAAAGGGACCCAACTAGACCAAAAGAAGGAATTTTAAGTCTAAATTTTTCCTTCATCTTCAGCAAGGCTTGTCTTAGACATAGTCCAGCTTAGTCCAAGCCTTGCTGAAGATGAAGGCACAAATTTAGCCAGTGGGAAGTGTTATTTCTTAATGAATTAAGAGATGCATTGTCTTTGTCAAACTATTATCAGTTTATTTGTACACCAATATCTAATCAATGTAACATCAAAACAGTCTAAATATTTACAAAAGCTTTGATATCAGTGTATTCCTATGCTGGTAACTAATGGCTTACATCAAGCGGTATCTGGATTTGTGTATTTAAACATAAATCTAAAAACAAATAATTAAATAAATCTAATAAATAACAGCCCAGTGACAAACTGGCCACCGTCCAGAGTGTACCCTGCTTAAAGGTCCCATATTATGCTAAATCGACTTTTCTGAGCTTTTAACCATGTTCTAACGTTGTTTCTACCTCAAACACATACCCAAAGTTGTGTTTTGTTTCATTCGCGCATGTTTAAGTAATTTATTTAGTTTGAGTTACAGTCCCTAAAACGAGCTGTTTCACGCAATGACGTCAATAAGTGAAATAAACCACTCCTCTCCAGGAAGTGCTCCTCCACACTCCTCCTGCCCCTCTCTCCTGCACTGTCAACAAGTGCCGTGCTCCGCAGCTCAGACACAGAGAAGCATTGCTGCTAATGTGTTAGCTTACTTACCGTCAGCAACATTCGGCTGTGGGAGTTTTACTGCGTTGTTTTCTCTCCCAAAAAGAATTAACATGTAAGAAGTGGTTGGAGTTTATTATTCGAAACTCCCAGGGTAAAGTAGCCAAACAGGTTTTTGTCTGTAACCAACACTTCACTGAAGACTGCTTAGAAAACCTCAACATGGTCCAAAATTTTAAAAAAGGGTGCTAATCCCACTATAAAAGACACCGAAGAGGAGCCCAGAGCAGTAAGTACTACTATATTGCTAATGATAATTTCGAGTAGAGTTTTGTATAGTTTCGAGTTTTGTATAGCTTATGTTTAAAGATAATATCTTTGTTTTCATTCTTTATAAAACGCAAAACTGCTGCTCATGTTGCTAAAGCACATTTTGATAATTAGCGGCTGTTACCTTTTCATGGCAAAAACAACGAGGTGTGAAAAGTGTCTGTAGGTTGTAGTCACATTGTCTAGTTGATTAGACCGTCGTCTTACTGTTGTTATGCTAACAGTGTGTGTGAATAGGGTTAGATGTGTTTGACCCTCGTTTCTTATCACGCTCTTAGGTTAGACAATGACAACTGAGTATCTATTGTATTTTCCAGAGCACTTCTCAAGAATCATCCAGCTTCACAGAACATACATTTCACCAACCAGAAGCAGCAGTAAATGTACAGGCAACCCCTGCATTGGTGCTAACTTGATCTGTGGCTACACAGTTATCTGCAAGCAGTCTGAGGTTACACCACTTCAGAAGTAAAGGTAAACAATGCAACAAAAACCCAGATCATATGAATTATACAAAAATGAACAACAACATAAGAGTACACACAAAAATGTAGGTCTTTGGTGTGTTTTTAGTCATGCATTTCATCAGGCATCCATAGAGCATTAGAGCTACAAGTACTCAATACTTTATCAGATTAGAAGTATGTTATTTTACAACAATTCAATGAAGAAAGAAATAGCACTGTGTGTTAGATCAGAACAGCTTGTACACAAGATGAATACATGTCCCCAGTACGAAGCCAGTTTCCCAGTACCTTTTTTAATTCATTTTGCATATAGTGTATGTACATTCTTTACAAATTACAACAAACAGCCTGATATAACCTGATGTGCCTCTTCCAGACTTGGTGAAGAGCAGGAGACAGAAATGTTCAATGTTACATACTAATGTATGTTTTTCATGTTGATTTAGCTCACTTAATCATCTTTAAATGTGACACACTGCTGTTGTTCTATCACAGGTGTCCAAGCAGCTGTTGCCACTACAAATAGGAGCACACAGGAGGGAATGACCACTCTGATGCTTGCTCCGAGAAATCCCCAGCACCAGCTCACAAAACTCCTGCATGCAACAAACCTGAGTCGCCTGGAAGAAGAGACAAAGATGTTTGGCGATATGCTCCTTAGCAAAACCTAAATAATTTGTATTTATGTGGATTTTATAATAAAAAATTTATGATTGGAATTACACCAGTCTTTTAAATTAGCACTTACTCTTCTTCTGTTCTTCTTTTAACTGGTCCATAGTCTGTACGATAAATGTTATTTATATTTTGAAGAGTATATATGTTCAAGCAGTTGGCCTCCAGGCCAGGATGTGCTGTAATACACGGAGGAGGAGCAAGAAGCTGATTTATTTGCCTTAAAACCTAAAAATGAAAAATGATGATCAGTATTTACAGTAATGTAAAGCTGCATTTACATTTACAAAACTAATTACATGTAGTTTTCATTTTACTACAAGGTTGCAGGAATGCTATCATTCATAGCATTTTATTATAACAGCAGCAGTCTTGTGCTGTAAGCCTGTAAGTATGGGTGTGCACCATAGTCTATTTGAAAACAACATAACGTGGTAAGACAGGCATAATAGTTGAAACTTTATTACACAAATATTACTGCATAGCTCTACATATTGCTAGGCTACTTTATTATAGTTCTTTCAATACACTGCACACCAGCTCCTTAGGAGTCTCCAGGCAGCATACATTCTCAACTTCAGTAGGCATTGTACGGTCATTTCCACATGTGCACCGATAAACAGAAGCAGTTAACACGCGCTATGCTACGGGCTACACCATAGAAACATACACAATAAATAGTTTCTCATTTACCAAGTAGAAACGTCTTGTAGAAGCCTTCGAGGTCTTTGTGTTTGCTCATGTTCTTCGAACTCAGAGTCAGACTCTGGGTCGAAGATATACGGCTCAGTTACTCTCAAAGCCATTGCTGAAAAAGTTATTACTACGATGTACCGTGTTTACTTCAGTCTGTTTCCAGCGGCGTACGTAGAGGTACCGTGACGTCAGGCAGGAAGTGGGCGGAGCCAACACGGAAGAGCTGAGCCTTAAAGTGACAGCCCCAAATCAGACCGTTCACTTTGGACTCATGATGAGAGCTCATTCAGACCGCTTGTATAAGATACTTATTGAGTGTTTCATGTTGCAGAACGTGATATGGTAACCTAAATGTATCCAAAATACACTGTATAAAGTTCAAAATAGCATAATATGGGACCTTTAAGGCCCAAAGCTGCTGGGATAGGCTCCAGCCACCCGTGACCCCAAACGGGACTAAGTGGTAGAAAATGAATGAATGAATAATAAATAACACTGCAGATCAGGCTTTTTTTTCTTCTTCAAAATTTGTGCAGAAAAACAAGGCTCCACTGCTTCAGTTATAGTCATAATTTCTGATTTTTTAATCAACTTGTATAAGGGCTTTCTCTTTGGACGTGTCTGACTCACACAGCTCTTTAGAATGGTTGAGAAGCTGCAGTGATTTTAATATGCATATCTTTAAAGTATGTATTAGTATATACTACATACGTACATACATACATACATTTCAAGTATGTATTATTAAACGATTTAAAGTCTAAGAAATCATTTGATAAATAGTATTGTGAACAATGGGGAAATAAACAAAAATGAAAAAAAAACAAAACATGACTGACAAATCAATATTGAATTTAACCTTTGAACATGCACAGTTTCTTAATAACTGTGTCATTCCACCCAGTTAAATTAAAACTATTTTGGATATAATAAACACTTCTTTGGAAATAGGCTACGTCCCACAGTCTTTTAAGTCAGCAGTGATTAAACCTCTGTTGAAAAAACCAACCCTCGATCCAGGCGTGTCAGAAAATTATAGACCTATATCCAATTTTCCTTTTATTTAAAAAATCCTCGAGAGAATTGTAGCTAAACAGCTATGCAATCATCTGCAGGACAATAACTTATTTGAAGATTTTCAGTCAGGATTTAGGTCACACCACAGCACAGAAACAGCTTTAGTCAAAGTCACTAATGATCTGTTAGTGGTCCTTTTAGATCTCAGTGCAGCCTTCGACACGATAGACCACAGTCTCCTGTTACAGAGGTTAGAGTCTGACATGGGGATCAGAGGATCAGCTCTCAGCTGGTTTAAATCTAATTTAACAGACAGATACATTTTTGTTAGAGTTAATGAGCAATCATCAGCGAGCACTGTAGTTAGCCAAGGAGTACCACAGGGCTCTGTATTAGGCCCTATACTTTTTACATTATACATGCTCCCATTAGGCAATATAATCAGAAAACATGGAATTAACTTCCACTGCTACGCCGACAACACCCAGTTATATTTATCAGTTAAACCCAATGAAAACAATCCAATGGCCAAATTAGAAGCGTGTGTGAAAGACATAAGGTCCTGGATGACGGTAAACAATCTTCTCCTAAACCCAGAAAAAACAGAGGTGATTATACTAGGCCCCAGGAATCTAAGAGACACACTATCGCATGTAGCTTCGATTTGAACTGTTAGGAATCTTGGTGTAATATTAGACCAAGATTTATCGTTTAAAACACACATTAAACAAGCTTGCAAAACTGCATTTTTTCACCTGTGCAACATAGCCAATATTAGGAATATCTTATCTAAAAGTGATGCTGAAAAACTAATCCATGCATTTGTTACATCGAGGTTAGATCGAGGTTATAATTCTCTGCTGGCAGGATGCCCTAATAATTCCATAGAAAGTTTTCAGCTCGTCCAAAACGCAGCAGCTAGAATACTAACAGGAACAAACAGATGAGAGCACACTACTCCAGTGTTAGCTTCCCTTCACTGGCTTCCAATTGAATTCAGAATTAAGTTCAAAATCCTTCTCCTCACTTGTAAGGCCCTCAGTGGGAAGGCCCCGTCCTATCTCAGAGACCTCATGGAGCCGTACCATCCTAACAGAACGCATGTTCTCCAAATGCAGGGTAACTAGTCGTTCCTAGAGTTTCCAAAAGTACAATAGGAGGTAGAACCTTTAATTACCAAGCTCCTGTTTTATGGAATCAGCTCCCAGCTCTCGTTAAAGAGGCAGACACAGTCTCAACATTTAAGGTTAGACTGAAGACTTTCCTTTTTGACAGGGCTTATGGTCAGGACAAATACAGTAGATGAGATAAGAGCTTATGGTCAGGATATATATACAGTAGATGAGATAAGCTGCTCTAGGCCCAGGCAGTGGGGGAGGTATGACACACTGAGCTTCTATCCTCGGGCTCCATCTTCACTCTTATGACATTATATTTTACATATCTTCTGAGTTCATTGCTGTTCACAAGTTGTCCCTCTGTCCCACTCTCCTCTGGGGGAGTGGATACTGTTGCAGAGGTCTGGCTGCTGTTCCCAGTGATGACTGGACCTTAGCTGTGGCCCATCTGTGATCCTGTCCCAACCCATGGACCCATCCCGACCCCAGTTCCTCTCACTCAGATCAACTGTTCCTGACATTATCATGGACTATATTCATATACATTCTCGTTCACTTGTACATATGATGAACTATTTGTCAGTGACTGGACACATCTATTGCATGGCCTGTCTGTCCTGTGAATGGATCCCTCTTTCTGTGGTTCTCCCTGAGGTTTCTCTTTTTCCCCGAGTTTTTTGAGTTTTTCCTCACCCTGATGGAGGGTCTAAGGACAGGGGATGTTGTCTTGTTCTGCCTGTTTGCATTTTACTGTCTGTTTTGTGAAGCCTTTTGAGGCAATTATTGTTGTGATACTGGGCTTTACAAATAAAAATGAAATTGAAGTTTAAAACTACATTTATGATGACTCATTTTCATATTTTTGTCATAGGAAGCATGCACTGTGTCTGGGAGCAGTGCTCTTTGTTGCCACCTTTACAGCACATTAGCCTATACCAGTGCTCCTGGCCTTGGCCTGGATCTCAGCCTTTACAGTGGCCTCGAGGCCCGCGAGCCTGGCCATAGCCTAGTACTGGAGCCTCTTGAGGTCTGCCTTGGAGTCTTTTTTTCCAAGAGCTCGGTGCTAGACCTTGAACTTGAACTGGCTGTTCTTCAGAAAGGCCTAACTTTAACTCTAACTGAAGTCTGCTTGGAGAACACAGCTGAGAGAGCATGGACGTGAAAGCTGCTGATGCTGGCTTCACTTCACTCCAGAGGACTGTGGACAGCAGGTCTGCGACTGGGGTCTTAGCAGGAGAAGGGGTCCTAAGGAGGTCATGGAGCTGTTTGGCAGTGTGGCCCGCTGGCTGCTGGCAATTAAACATTTATATCATAAAGCTTTTAATGGAGTCATTTCTCTTCACTCATACAAAGCATTTTGTTTGTTCTGGAAAACTGTATTGTGATAGAGGCAGGGTTTAGTGACGTGTATTGTGATGCTGTCTACTCTACTCTACTCTATTTCCAATCATTCCAGTATTTCCAGTATAACACTGTCAGAGTCAGGTTGACCTGAAAAAGATATATTTTATATTTTTTTAATTTATTTATTATATTTGGGAGATTTTAAGGAGTTATAACATGAAAGCTGCTATTGCTATTGACATAGAGCTGTAAAAACACAAGGCCCCTCTGTCTGCTGCAGAACTGATGCTGCTCTTCTCCCACAGTGCCACAGCAGCTAACCTGAATCCCTCCCACTTGGGAAAATTGTTATTATCTCACCCACTAAGCACAGTGTAGCAATTAAATTTGATAAAGTTTCAAAAGAACCTTTTAAGTCTACGAGTGGGGATGAAAAAGAAGAGAAGGCCCAGATTTTCTGTTTCAAAACTGCGTACTGAGTACTGGGCTCATTGTGCTTTTGCGATGACAGCACAGACGGGAAACATCTGTCTCTTTCAGACTGTTCTAAAGCCTCTGGTGAAAAGGAAAGACGTGTTTGTTCAAATTTACTGTTAATAATTTAAGTTTTGCTCTCCTTCGCCACTGTCCTTTAGCTGTTCTCAAGAGTAGTGATGGTAAAGATCCAAAATATCTCTAGTATCGATACCATGTTGGTAGCAGCTTGACTGTGAAGAAACAATCCAAGGAGGCAGGCTCTGTCCTCACTTCCCTTTTACAGGCCACAGAGTGAAGATTTGAGTGAAGAGCGCGTCCAACATATTGTTTTCTTCGCTACAGTGTTGCAAAGTTAGTTCGCTATCATGTCAGTTTATCACTTAAAGCGTTTTGGGTATGTAAACAGAGCCAGTATCGTTTGGACTTATTTTACAGCTGCAGACAAAATTACTGCAAGCTGTGATATTTGCAAAAAACAAATCTGCTACTGTGACAAAACCACAAATGTCCACAAATGCAGAGCCCTTTCAGCATAGTCAAGAATATCCAGGTAGCTGATTTATAGAAGTGAAAGTAAGATTTTAGCGTTAGTTCATGTGATTTTTAAAGTGTAATTGGTCATCATAGTTTTAATTTTATGTCATTTGTCATTTAATATATTCAGCCAGTTACTGGGACTGAAAAATATACACCTATACAAAGACACCTCAAACCTGAAATATGAATATGGCTGAATATAATTACCCTTTTGGTTAACTGTGAAAGAAAAAAATAGTATTTATATACACTGCCCGGCCAAAAACAAAGTCACCACCTAGATTTAACTAAGCAAATAGGCAAGAGCCTCCCATACAAGATCTTGGCAAAAATTTAGAGTATAACATTGCATGCCACAACATTTATTCCCATGCAAAGGTTTATGAATTTTTCGCCAAGATTTTGCATTGATGATGGTAGAGTCGACCGTTGTGCAAAGTCTTCTCAAGCACATCTAAAAGATTCTCAATGGTTGTTAAGGTCTGGACTTTGTGGTGGCCATTCCATGTGTGAATGTCTGGTGCTGTACTTACTTGGTATCGGATCGATACCCAATTTTGCAGTATTGCATCCAGAGAAAGTAGGGCAGGACGTGACAGCGGGCAGAGGAAGTTAGCCATTTAACTCCTACTTCCCTTGAACAACTTTAGCTTCTAGTGAGGCTCACAAGCTGACCGCAACTGGCAGCTTTACAACGCTACATTATGAACGGGACACACTAGAAATGGAAATTACTGTTTCGCTGAGAATAAAAATGAAAAACAGACTAATTTCATTTTGTCCCTGTCTTGTGGTGAATACAAAAAAACAAAAAAAAATAAAGAAAAAAAATAACTGAAAACCCAGCCATCTTCCTCAAAATTTGTGTAGATCTTAAGGAGTTAAAGTTATTCACACTAAGCAGCCAAAGGTTTTTTGTCTAGAAGGCTCCACTGCTTCAGGTATAGTCTTAACCAAATCGTATAATGGGCTTTCTCTTTGGACATGTCTGACTCATACAGCTCTTTAGAATGCTTCAGAAGCTGCAGCCATTTGATATGCATATCTTTAAAGTATGTTTTAGTATAAAGTATATACTAGTACATACATACATACATATATTTCAAGGATGTATTAGTAAGCAGTTTTGAAGAGTTTAAAGTCTAAACATCTTTGGGATGTACACTAAGAAATAATTTCAGTATTGTGAACAATGGGGAAATAAACAGAAATGTAAAAAAAAACTTTTGACAGACAAATCAATATTGAATTTGACCTAATGCAGAGTTTCTTAAGAATTGTGTTATTCCACACAACATAAAAGACAATATTTATGCTGACTCAATCATTTTCATATTTTTGTCATATGCGGCATGCACTTTGTCTGGGGGCAGTGTGCCTGTGAAAAATAGTTTTAATTTGTGGTATGTACAATTGGCATATTAAATATTGCACAATATTTTACTATTTGCAAATAAATGTCTTTTGTTGTAATTTGACTAATAATTTTAGACTATGCTATTAATACTAAAATCAATGGTTATTCGGAATTACACCATTAATTTGTAGACTACATGGTGTTTAAAAGATGTAGTGGATTAAGAAAATAAGCCTTTAAATACTTTAAAAAAATGTAATAAAAATGGAGCCATATATTGAACTTCTTGTGTCTCCATACTTTAGGCTAAAGCCCCCTGAAGTCAGGCTAAAAAGACATAACTTAATTAGGACGCTTGTCCATGTATGAAAACACAGAAGCGGCTCAAGGTAAGAATTATTCATAAATATATACTCTAATAAATCAAAAAATTCAAGTCATCTGTTGAAATCACTTTAATTTATTCTATTGCCTGAGAGGGAAAATGTTAATTGTTTGTTATAGATATAGAGCGGGCAGGCTTTGCTGTGCTTTTACAAGAATTGTTTCTGTTTCAAAACACGGGAAAGCCTTAAATCACATGCTACTACATAGAGACTGTGTTTTACTTGTGAATGTTGTAACACCAGTGCTATTTCTACAGAAAATGACTTCTTTGTACACCTTACTAGGCATTTGAAAAACAATGAGATGGTTAACTGTGTTTTTAAGAACTATGCTTTTTGACTAATTTATATGGGACATTTTCTTCCCACAATATAAAATTAATCATTAGTTGCAGCTCTAATATAAATAATAGTACAACTGGTGTTACTAATACTTCTAATTAGTTGATGGGTATTTACATGCAAAAAGTTCTCATTCATTCATTCTATAGAATTCCTTGGTGTTCTATAGAAAGTAGCTTCTTTGCCTAACAACACTAAGCAGTATAAACTTTTTATTTTTATTTATTTTTTTTTAAAAAGAACGGGAGAAGTTTCACAATATGATCATGAGTATTGCCATCATCGGTGATGACCATTCAGACACCAGGCCTGGAGCCATTGTTATTGAGGGAAAAAGTAATGCAAGAGCATACCAGGATGCTGTACATTGCTCATGGGTCTCATATATGCTCTGAATCTCACCTATAACAAACAACTCAAGTACACTTTTAAGTTCTTTCAAAAAACTGTTTCTAAAGCTTGACACCATCCAAATTTGTGAAATCCAAAAAGAGTAAATTCTAAAATATATATTCTAAAAAGTATATTCTAAAATTCACACTTAGGAAAAGAGTTCACTTTGATGTAAAGTCAATCATATGTTGTGTACTCTAGCACTACTAAATGGCTTAACATATTGTTTGTTAAGTACAGTTATTTCTTTTGTTGAATTCAGAGTTAAACAGTTTAAAGGGGCTGCAGTTTTCAGAACCATTCAAGCGGGGTCACTAAAGGTCCGTTCATCCGCCCCCCTCCTGACTCTGAGAGGACGCTGCCTGTGGGCCAGGGCCTCCTGCCTGAAACCCAGCACTCCCAGAAGACTGGACTAATCCCTCACAACGACAGAGAGGGACAGTTTAATCTTGGCTTTTCAGGAAATGTAAGTTTTACTTATGAATTATGTTAAAATTGCATATCGGAATGTTAAGGGGCCAGTGCAATTTATAATTGTACGTTCCCCCAGACTTGATTGAAATGACATTTACAACACTCTCCAATTCTAATACAGTGAGGAGAAAGTAGGGCACTCCATATGCGCCTGTACCAGGCCTGACCCCTACAAGCGTCCTCATTTTGTATTCTCTTCCTATTTGCTTTCTTTTTGCCGGCCTAAATTTTAACTGCTCTGTCTGTAAGACAGAACAAGGATTCAATAGCATATTGCGAGAATTATAACCCTAAATTTAAGAATAAAGAATGGTCATATAGGGTCCAGATCGATAAATGCAGAGATAGTCTAAGAAGGCTAGAGAAGGATCAGAGAAGGATATGAGGGAAGATAACTGTTTGAGACTACTACTGCTCAGCAATCAGGCTGAACATGACAGCTTGTAGACCCAACCAATTATTTACCCCAGCCAAATCAATAGAGCTCTCTCTGAAAGATAGCCATCAGCACAAGCACACACTGACTTCACTGTCACTCTCACTCTAAGCACCATTTTCCGCTCTGACACCTGCTTGGAAATACAACACATACATGAAATTACTAAGAGGACGTCTAATTAAGTTTAAGTACCTAAGAATACATGCTAAAGTCGATATGTGTAGCCACAGAGGTGCTAACCCACCAAAGAAGTCAAGAACCCTACAGTAACTATCATCAGTAAGGAGCAGGTGACCCAGAAAAACTAGAGCTTGCAAGGCAGTTAAAACATGTCTGTGGGGACGTTGGCGGGGACATAAAAACTCAGCTCAATGGATAGTGGATGGAGATTTCAAAATACACGTATGTTTGCACCCTACCACTGCATGAACTCAACCAAACCATGTTTTGTCTGGAATTGTTATGTTATATGATTATCAGCCATTGTTCTTGGCCGCTGTTGAGGTTAAATGCTCGTGCCTCAAGGGCTTGGCAACACAATCAACACCTCACAATGAAACACGTTCTGCTTAGTGCCAAACTGGCCTGGAGCAATCCCCTCACCCCATGCCCTGGTGGTGCTATCATTTTGCCTCATTCCTCTTAGAGTTTATGTTTTTTAACCTTCCTTTTTGCCTTCTCTTTCCAAAATATGATATTTCACTTCAGAATGCATTACCTCAGCTTCCATCAGCCATTTGAATAACCGTCTACCCATGGGCACGAAGCAGCAGAAAGCACAACAAACTACACTCTGGATGTTCAAATAATAAATAGTATGTTAAGGAGATAAGACTTGTTCGGTTTAAAACGTGAAGAATTTCCAAACAAAATGGACACCTTCCTGTTGGAGCTAGTGCTTGTGAGGTAACAGGAGTTTAAAGCTCCTACTCCTACTCCTCCGCCCATTGGCCCGAGATGCTAGCTCCTCTGGCACCCACACTTAGACCCCTGGCCTTTCAGTTCCAGCTCCAGCACTGAGACCCCACGCCTTTTGGCTCCCACACTGAGACGCACAAACTTTTGGCTCCTGCACTGAGATGCTCAGCTTTTCAACTCCCAAACTGAGACGCTAGCTGCTCCTCCATCCAATAGCACCGAGATGCTTGTTTCTTCTCCACTCATTAACACTGAGTTGCTAGCTCCTCCCCCAGCTACCACCATCAAGACTTCAGCTCCCCTGACCAGCTCTAACAGCTCCCTCAAACAGTGCTCCCTCAGCAAATTTTGGAGGTTACCAGTCCCATCATCTGCTGCCTCTGTTCATATATTACTACACCAGCAAGTTCCCAGGCTCAAGACCTCATTGCTTTGCTGCCTTCCACACTCTCATCAAGGTCTCCATCTTCACTAGTTATCATTGGTCTAGGATTCTCAGGAGGCCACAAGGATGCAACAGTAAACTCTTCCAACCACTTACCACTTTCATTGAGTTGCCGTTAAGACAACCATTCCTCATCTTCTCCTCGACCCCACCTCAGAGATTGATGAATACTCCGTTATTGCTCCAAGATTCAATGGGCTCTTTTAAGAGGTGAATAATCTCGAAGACCCGACAGCTCGTCACCCTAAAGAAAGCCCCACACCGCCTCACACGCATGTCTTAATTTTCCCCTGGAATCGGCCAGTACGCTGGGGTTGCGGTCCGATACTCAATAAATGGAGATAAGGCCTATAAATGGCATCCGGTTACATCCTTTCATTATTTTAGTTCCCCCACCTCATTTATTTCTCCCTGTTTGTTACAGGCACAGGGGGTGAATAAGCTCGATGCCTGACAACTTGTTGCCCTCAAGAAATGTCCACACCGCCTCACACTCTTGTCTTTAATTCCTAATCGCTGTTAAGGTTGTGGTCCGATAATCCATACTTAAATTTCAAAGACCCATTCAAAATTTTTAGAGCGTGCTGGAGAGCAATTTTAAATAATGGCCATTATATTTGCATATCAGTGTATTCAGGGAATCATTGTACAAGCACAATCGCCTCATTGGGTCTAAGTAAATTTGATGATGTTTAAAAGTGATACAAAATGTTACAAAATTTGCGGTGGCTACGGGAAAGATTAGACAAAAATGTGAATAACTTTGACCTAGGTTGCTTAGTTTGTAGTATGAGTGCAAAATCTGGCAGTGCAAATTCAGTGAAAGATGGCAACTTCCTGTTTTTCATGGCGCAAAGACATAATAATATTTTTGTTTGCCTCGATGTGAGGAATGTGTGTACCAAATTTCATGACTCTAAGCCCAAAAAAATCTCTGTCTAGGTCCCATATGCATAATGTATTTTTATATTTCTTGGGTGTGCTGAAGAGTCCTATTTTTATGGGTGTGTATGGGTAAAACATAAAAATAAATAATTTTCAGTGGTCCTGAATTTTGAGTATGAATTGGTGAGTTTTCATGCACGTTCAGGGGGTCAGATTAACACTCAAAATACAGACAAAAAAATAATAATAGTATGAAGAATCTGAGCAATTACAAAAGAGCCCTCTGCACCGGCTATGGCCTACTAAATTCATGTGCAGTCCCAGTGAACCTCAAAGAGGAATCACTTTCCTAAACTGTGAACATATTCTATATTAAAGCCTACAATGGGGTAGTAAAGCTGCAGCCTGATGAGGGGGGTTGTCACTCAGATACAGATGTAGATCAATGTGGAGGAGTTTCGGGGCCTATTCAAATTTGTGTACTTAAAGTCTCAACATCTCTCCAGTTTACACAAAACTAACTCAAGTGCCTCTTTGTTAAATCATGAATTAACTGAGGTTAAGCTGAGTTTAATTTTACTAGCCACACACCTGATTACCACCAGCGAACCACGGTGAGAGCCATTATCCATAAACAGAGAAAAATAAAATATGTAACGAGACAAGATTACCCCAAGAGCGCAGCAACAACTCATCCAAAAGGTCAGAAAAGAACTTACAACAACATCTAAAGAACTGCAGACCTCACTTGCTTAGTTAAGGTCAGTGTTCATGACTCAACCATAACAAAGAGACTGGGCAAAAATGGCATCCATGACATATTTCCAAAGCAAAAACCACTACTGACCAAAAAGACTATTAAGGCTCATCTCATCTTGATGATCCAGAGACTTTTGTGCAACTATTCTATAGTCTGAGAAAACAAAAGTTTCTCTTTGTAAGGTGTGTGTCCTGTTACATCTAGTCTAAAAGTAACACAGCATTTCAGAAAATGACAAAAGACAGATATGGTGGTTGTAGTGTGATGGTCTGGGGGTGCTTTGCTGCTACAGAACCTGGACAACTTGCTGTGATTGATGCAACCATATATTCTGCTGTCTACCAAAAAATCCTAAAGGAAGATGCCCGGCCATCAGTTTGTGACCTCAAGCTGAATGCTCAAAAACCTTCCAGTGTGGCTGCAAAGAATTGGCCAAAATTCCTCCACAGTGATGTGAAAGACTCATTGGCAGTTATTGCAAACGCTTGATCGCAGATGTTGCTGCTGATCTTAATAAATACAATCATCACTTAAAAACTGTGTTTTGTGTTTACTTGAGTTATCTTTGTCTAATATTTGTATTTGTTTGATGATCTGAAACATTTGACATGACAAATATGTCAAAAAGAAAGAAAGAAAGAAAGAAACAAGCAAGGGGGTAAATACTTTTTTTATTGTAGGTACATTGGGATTTCAAACTGAAACTAACAAGGAAGAGATAGTTGTATGCTGTTATACATGCTTTACCTATTTTAAATATATATCTAAAAACTTTATATTTTGGATAGTTTTTAAAGAAAAAAAAACAATATTTTAGCTTTTATTTTTTTCCTATTTATTTTAGGCTAATACATATTTTGTGTTTTGTTAACTTTTGTGTGTGTGTATAAAACCAAAGCCTGTGATGTCCCTATCAATGTAGACATCAAAATTACGCCCTTGCCTACATGCAGATGCCTTCTTTATTGCAGTTGTTCCCAAACTTTTT